>CAAKHB010003012.1:163468-253938 GCA_901007665.1 Aeoliscus strigatus | reverse complement strand
GACACACAGACACACACACACACACACACACACACACACACACACATACATTTTCTATCTCAGTGTTTTTCTTTTTCTTTGCGTGTCGCTTCTTATCATTTCCTCAGACACTCATCACAGAAATATAGAACCTATAATTTCCTTCGACAGAACATGTAAGTTGAATCTTTCCAAACGTCGCGTCCGCTGAAGAAGTGTGTAAGAACGTACACAAAACCCTCCAAACAAACAAAGAAACAAACAAACAAAAAAAGTGACTAAAACGAACACAGCTTCTTGTACCAAGTGTGTGTGTGTGTGTGTGTGTGCGCGCGTGTGTGTGTCACACTTGAGCCGGGCAAAGCGCTCGTTCATCGGTGTGTGAGCGCGCAGCAGCCGGAGCGCAAACAGGTGCTCCGGGACAACTGTTGACTTCCGCGCACACCGCGTTTCTAATCCCGCTCCACAGAAAAGTCACTGACTAAAGTATCTAAAAGAGTAAAAAAAAAAGGTTTGGATAAACCTTACCTGCGTTCATCTGGGAGTAGTGGTTTATAGATTCCGTGCTGGTGAAAATGTTCATAGACGTCGGGATGTCCTCTTCGGGGTAGAGACTGTCGGGGATGGTGTTTATTAAACTGCTCATTGTCAGAGGGAGCTTCTCCGCCAGTTTCCCTGTCATAGCACTTGTGGTCAGTTCGTCATTTAGCAGGGACAGCGCAGGTATCCAGGTAGGACGGCGGTGCTCTCCAGGTGGAAGACGTGGGGAGTCAGGACGCGGAGAGGAGAGGAGAGGAGAGAGTGAAGTGAGGAGAGGAGAGGAGAGGAGAGGAGAGAAGGGGAGAGGAGAGGAGAGAAGGGGAGAGAAGGACCCTGGGTTTGTCCGAGAATCCTGCGCTGGGCGAACAGCGGTGCTTGTCTCCTCCTGAGTCTCCTCCTGAGTCTCCTCCTGTGTCTCCTTCTGTGTCTCCTTCTGAGTCTCCTTCTGTGTCTCCTCCTGAGTCTCCTCCTGAATCTCCTCCTGTGTCTCCTCCTGAGTCTCCTCGCAGACTATTGTTGTGACTGATGGGCTGCTTGTGGGGGGAATGTGAACACTGAATCACTGGTGGTGTTGGTTGCACAAGAGCAGCTCTATTTGCTCTATTGGATGTGGATAGGGGACTCCAGGCTGCCTGCGTTAAATAAGGGGCTGGAACATGCGGGTGACGTAGATGACCATATATGGACAGAGCGCCCGTAGCCAGGTTCTCCGCGCGTCAGCGGCTGGAAACTACAAACTTTTACCACACAGATACATGTTGAGGAGGAACCTGCTGCCTCTGTCGGGCTCATCGTGTGTGTGTGAGTTTGTGTGTGTGTGTGTGTGTGTGTGTGAGAGATCATTCAGTACACTTCGTGTACTTCCGCATGGCACAGCTTCAAACCCAGAGACAGTGTAACAATCGGAGGTAATCGCTTGTAAATATTGCAAACTCTCTGTAAATCCACAGACCTGCTTTGACTTGGAGCCCAAATGGCCGCTCGAGTGGAAACTCCAAATAAGGCACCGTCCGGCCCCGCCCCCCTAGTGTCCGCATATGGACATGTGCCTTCCGGGTGAAGTAGTAGTGGAAAAGTGATCGGAAGCCGCAGAAGTACCAAAAAAGACGAGTGGACAAAGCGTCATGGCTTTTCTACTATTTGCAAAGTTGTGGAAGAAAACACGTATCCTGTTTGTCTTCGAAAGAGTCAAAATTCCCCTTGTGATGTGAATAATGGCATAAAAAGTAAATTAGATGATCTGTGAAATTCGAATAAATACAATTTATAAATGAATACTACATGAATAAATCTCAGTGCTTGAACATTCAGACCTGAGAATTAATAGTACCTGGATGACAGATCAGTGTAAACAGAGTGTGGGAGAATGAATCATACGCTGCGTTCAGGGGGCTTCTACACAAACCGAACAGCCACGGGTATAGCGTGTCTCATTACCATGGCCGTGGCCTCTGACTGTGGGTGTGTTTGCTCTAGTGTGTTTGATCACCAGTTACACCAGTGGGAAGAGCAGCATCCTCTCACTGTGTCCTCTCTGCTACCTTTGAATCAGCACCATACAACAATAATCCAGGCTGAGTCAACGCTGTTGCGTCAGGCCAACATTTGCTATGACCTCGTTGCCTTTAACATACGTTACACTGACTCACTCCTGAGGCCAAAAGGCACCAAAAGCTACGCACTGTGGAATTGCATGTAGGCAATGTATTCATGCTGTGGGCTGACCCGCTGGTTCTGTCTGTCTGTCCAGAGATCACCTAAACAATCCAGGAGTGTCTGGATGCAGGAGAGAGGAGGCCTGTGCCTCAAACAGGTCAACTTGGGACAGGTGGTGTTTACCCAACATTTCTAAACCATCCCTTCCTCTCACAGCCGCGTTCGACCTGAATATAGAGTCGAGTGAAGTTAAGTGAAGTCTGATTTAATTTGTGTGGCACCCATCATACTGACAGTTGTGATGGAAACCCAACACACACATGGGCAGCTCTCAGCGATGGAGGTGGGGAAAAACGTCCTTTTCTACAGGCTCAGAAACCTCGGACAGATCCCAGGCTACATGTGGATGGCTAACTGCCTCGACCGGTTGGAATGAAACAAAGAAAGTAACAGGGAGGGAGACGGAGACAAGGAGAGACACAGAGAAAGAGAGAAACAGAAGGACAGCATACAAAACCCAGAGAACAAATATTGAATGCAGAGAGTGGGATAAGTTCATGACAGACAATGTGTCTATTCTGACAGCGACTTGTAGAACCATCAATAACCATCAATAATCATACTCAGCTTTGGTCTTTCATGAAAGCAGAACAGATTTCATATTTCTGTTTTCAGTGTATGCCTCTTGTTTTTTTAACATTAGGAATATTCCCTGTCCATGGGCTCATGTTCAGGTTTGGTCTTCATATTGGTTGAGCCACATGAACTCTTTAGTTGTGCAGTTATTATTTGTGCATGTGCTTTTCTGAGTCTTTGTTTGTCTCCATTAATGTTCTTTAAAATGTCAATTTAAAAAACGAAATAAAAAAGCTTCATTTTTACATTCATACCATCAGACACTTCTGAGCAGCTCACAGGTTAGATGTTTATCATACCAAGTTATAAATAGTGGTTCTAGAGGTATGCACTTTGTTTGAATTTCTTACCATCATTATGTAGGTCGGTGAAAATCACAATTCTGAACTAACATGTGCATGGCTTACTGTGTAAATGTGAGGAATATTATCATATACTCAGTATTCGTAGCAAGGCCACAGTGTCAGATGGCATCTGCTGTTCCAGTTAATGTGTCCAGCACAGAGCTTCACAGGTCGATGCTGTGGGAGATCACACAGAAACACTGGCTCAATTGTTCAAGAATGATGAGAGAATCCCGTGAGGTCAAGCTGAAGCTGATTTACTGTACATTTAGTGCCTCTCTTTGGGGAAAGGTTCTCTGTGGTTGGAAAGTTGGCCAGCGCAGGTGGAACACCTACCTGTTGAGGGCTTATTTCCTCGGCTGTGAGCTGTGTCACTTGGGGCAGGTCTGCACTGTTCCATGTCTGACTGCAGCACGCTGGCTCCTTTGCATATGTGCACTGCATGAAAGCACAATGGAAACCTATGGATATACTGTATATCTATCCAAATTAGTTTGGTTTTTCCAGGCTCTGTGAAAAGGGCTGAAATTGTTTGTTGCAGTCAGTCGAAGACCATGGACACTTACACACGACTTTGTAAAGGTGTGTGTTTTAGTTCATGTCAATAAGGATATGAGAACTATCCCTGCTGAGGTTGACTGGACTGTTCAGCTGATTTTCATTTCCAGACAACAAAAAAACAAAACACAACAAAACACACAACACACACACACACAAAAAACACACACAACACTTTTTATCCTGGATGTGGATCTGCATCAACCGTGAAATTCACTCTGGTGAAAATGTGCATTTACAACAACAAAGGCCAAATATTGTGTCACTGTCAATGTTCAACACCGCCTTGGCCATGCGGTGACACTATAACAGCAGGGAACCAATTGAAACACTGATGGGAGACAAGTACACATCAGAGCCTAGAAATGTGGATATTTCTGTGAGGTCTTGGTGAAGTGAATGTCAGGACAGAAACAATAAATGTATAAACTGGCCTGCAGACCACACAGTGACATGGCAGCTACCACACTAAAATCTACTTACACACGCTTCCCAATGAGTGATAAACTGGGGAAATTCTCCAGAGAAATAAGTCTCCAGCACTTGTTCAGCAGCAGAAGAAAAAGAAGTATTGAGACTCAAGTCATCATGCATATTAGATCACTTTAGTGCCGGTTAGGCAACTGAATTAATTATACTGATTACTTTTAATTAATGTAACTTTGAATAAATTAAGAAAACATTAAATGCCTTTCTTATACCATCAAGGGATGTGAGTTGTTGTTTTTTCAGAAAAAGTAATATATGGTGTTGAACTACAGCTGTCAGTTTTTCTGAATCAGAATATTTAAACTCTCCTGACATTTGGACTAAAAATAAACACATTCAAGAAAGCTGAGCGGCAAACCCAGCTGTTTTGGCAGGATATCGCTGTGATATAAACGCAAAAAAGAGTCACAGTGTATTTGGAAGTACAAATCTTGGCATTTCATTGGTGTACTGATGGATTCAAGTAGGTGGATTTTTGGAGAAATCCTCTCTGACTTGGCATGCTGCACAATGAGTGTGGAATTACACTCTACTTGCCAATTGTTAAAAATGTTATTTCATAAGTCAAATAAGACGAGCAAATCAAGGTCAAGAGCAATTTTCCGGATGGCGCACACACACACACACACACACACACACACACACATCGGTTAACAAGCTGTGTCGGACTGTGCGTATGTGCATTGTTTTGGTAGTTTTGTTTGTGGCTCCTGCTGCTTTGACTGTTAAGTCAAGGAGGCAAACAAAGCGGATACAGGACAATTTGATCAATGATCTCCCAGGGTTCATCAGGGGGGCACATAGGGGTTTACCAAGGCTGGCTTATCCACCAAAGGAACAAAAACCTCCACTACCTGCTCCTGCCTAGCTCACTGATGAGACACCAAACTAGGGTCAATGAAACCACTAACTAAAGATTGATCACCCCATCATCAAAGTCTCTCATGCAAATCCAGCCTTTTTCAGACATCTGGCATATTGATACACACCCTTCCCAGAGGAGAGTTGCTGGTTAGAAACCAATACTCCTCCTGGGGGGGTACTCTGACCCACCCCCTACAAAGACCTGAGAAGTCTGCGAAGTATCTCCTTGTCAAAGGGTTGAAAAGTTTACGTCCTCTGCAGCACTGCCAGGTGGAACTCTGGAACTTCTTATGCAACTGTCCCAAGTTCAAATGGGCTTCACTGAAGGACGTTCAGACCTGCTTCAGTAGCATCTGTGAAGGATCTCAACGCTGCTAAATCTTTCCAATTGGTATGCGAGTGGTCAGTGGAAATATGATAAGAATTACACACACAAGTTCCCTTTGCCCACTACGCACAGCCCCGGCAGCCCCTCCCCCTCGTGCTGTCACTCTGACGAGTAATTCAGTTCCACTGCAGCATCCGGCTGTGTTGTGGTATTGGTTTCACCTCCTACTTCCTTTTTTTTTTTTGGGGGGGGCCTGACGTGTTTCCGCCCCTGAATTAGAATCAACTCTTTCCACACTGAGTTGTGATGTCAGGCCCTTTTCCTTCGGTGGTCGTGTTGTGTGTTCGGAAACTAATAAGAAATCCCTAGTGAGGTCAAATGTCATCTCCAGGATCCTGAGTGGCACATCATGAGACACCAAACCAAACACAGAGAGGACCGATATCTTACATTAACCTGATGTAATAGTCCCAGTTTTATTCAGAGTGAGTGCGTAAACACACAGGGAAAAAAACTGATTTAAAATCCATGATTCGTTTTCATGGTACAACACCTTGTTTGATGCTCATTTCATTGAGAGGAAAGCTGAGAGGAACAACATGTAATATGGTGCAGGTAGTTGTCCCGACTCCCCTGCAGTGTCAATGCTGCACAAAGACCTGAGCCGGGTGTGCGTTTGACCTGGAGAGCAAACATTACCCAATCACCTGCTGCAGAGAGCCTCAGCTGCCTTGACCACTGATTCATTGGCATTCACACAAAAGCCCATCCTGAATTATAACAGTAGCCATAAATTGTCAGGAGAAAACTGAAGGAACATAATTATATAGCATAATAATAACAATAATAATAACAATAAGAACATAATAATAATAAGAACATAATCCTAGAATTGTATTTTCTTCACTAACCAGCCCAACCGATTCTTCTTATAAACATCCGTCACCATTTAGTCTTGGTAGCTCTGGGTGAGAAACTGCAGCGTGGCCACAGGTGCTCCGAGGTGTGATCTTCTGATGAAGGCGTTCAGATCCCACTTCCCTGTGACACCAGTACAAATATGTATTAATACTGACAGACATGGAATAGAAAAGCGCTGTCTTTTTTTTCAGCGGTGTGCAGACAGGTCATAAGTTCAATCTGACACAGTATCCTAATAATATGCTGCACATATTTAGTACAAGCTTCCTCTGCTACATTTTTCATGACCGCTCAGTCTATGTTTAAGGGATCTGAGGCCGAACTGAGCAGCACAAGGCTCTGGAACGTGAGTCACTGAGAACAGCTCTGCTGAAAATAAAACATGTTGCTGTAATGATGGAGGTGGGAACGCAAGGATGTATTGGCAAGAAGATATGATTCAATCGCTTGGACTGCTTTTTTTTTTTTCATCCTCCCCTTTTAAACAAACACCAGACGGGCATCCGGCTGGTATGACAATATCACTTCTTACATTTTGACAAGCACTGATTCCCTGCACCCCCACCCCCCTTCACAAAAAAAAATCCTAATTATCATTCCAAGGCAAGAAACCAAATGTGCTTTAAACTTGCAATTTCAACAGATCCCACTGAAATAAAACCCCATCGATCTTCGGTTGGCGTCCTCACCTGACTGGCCGTACATAAGTCAATGACATCTTGCCACCTCATCCAGGAAATGGCTGACATTCCAGTGTTCCATTGTGCAGTAATCATATTAGCAGCCATTCGTCGACAGCATAGGAAAAACAATCTTTTGAAACGACAGCCAACTACTGAAACGGTCCGAGTCTTGTGGAGAGAATAGCCTCACAGTTTGGGGTCGAGTCTGTCTGCCTGGATAGAAACGTTACTGCTTTTGGACGTCGTGCTGCAGCTGCTTCACAGGCCGTCGCTGAGGCTGTTTTCACCATCAGGGAGACACTTTGTGTCCTCAGGCATCATGGGTAGAGAAATACATGTGCTGCACATATCTGTGTCGTCACCTTCTGGTGATGCAGAAACAAATCAGTGGGTTTCAATAACCTTCGTACATTTGTACATTTTTTTTTATTTTGTCACCTTCTGAAAATATGTTTTTGCCTACGTCAATGCTTCATAATGATTTACTTCTGCTTTTCTGTTTGTTTGTTTTTCAATTGAAAATATAACATTTAAGAGGGTGATGATTCATATTTATATTTTGTCTTCATACATATTTTATGTTTATATTATATTTTATATTATATATATTTTATATGGTTGTATTTGTATGTCAGTATTTATATTTTTTATATTATAATTTATACACATGTCTACATATTTACACATTTTCTAAATAATTAAAAAAAAAATTGCTTATCTTTTTACAGATCCATTTTTGTATCACGCGCACCATCCTGCTCCTCTCCTCCATGTGTAGCTGATGAAGGCGACTGTTTGCCAAGAGGTCAGGTCAGGCTTTGAGCTCAGCTGGAGAAGATGGTGAACAATACCTGTGACATGAGCAGGTGCGTACCTGAATCTCACCTCTTGGAGCAATGGCTATTTGCAGACAGTGCCCTGATCATCAAGTGAGGGCAATGGAGTCAGGAGACGTGTCTGTCTGACAGGTCTTAACCTACGCGGCCCCGCTGGCCTGTGCTTCAGCGGGAGAAAATGTAAAGCTTCTGCAGAACCAGAACAAGGTCCGTCACCCTCAGAAGCTGCACTTTCGCGAGAGGTGAGTTTGCCACAAACTTCACACTTAATACAAGGAGACGGTTCATGAGCCATGTGGACGATTTGATGGAGGATGTCACACTGAAGATCATCTTATTGTGGAATGACGATCAAACACAGAGTCAAAACGTGGTGCTGCTTGTACGGCTCCACTCATATAATCCTGTCTGAAGCTGTGCAATCATTGGGCACAATCCAAAACGTGGTATCTGGTGGTATCACGCTGGCTGGCACCCTGGAAGTGCCTCGACTTACAAGTGACCTTAAAATAGGCTGGTGTGTGTTTGTAGTGCAGAGACATGTTTCCACCTCTCCCATCTGCCTGCTCATGGAAAGGACAGATAGCGTGGGACCTGAGGGCGATGTTCAAGTCTTCCTGCCTCCTTTTTTTGTTCCCACCTTGTTTCTCCGTCTGGGTATGGCAGGAAGATCAGGACTGCTGTGAGGTGACACAGATCTGCTACATTTAGTGGTGTGGGCGGTGGCCCTGTTAAACCTCTTATAGTCTCTCCAAAATACTCCACACCGAGCAAGTCTGTGCGGGAGAACGTGATGGGTACGAGCTGCACTGGGCTTACTAATGCTATCTCAAAGTCATGAGGGACAGATTTGTCATTTTATGTGTGGACTACAGAGGTCAGGGGTCAACCAGAGCAGTGTCTCTGGAGCAGACTCTGTATTCAGAAACGTCCGGAGGAATCTGGTTAGTTAGTATTCACATCTGAAACACACTACACCTCTCTCATCCTCTCCAGGGCGCTGAGCTTCAGTAAATGCTTTCCGCTATCTTCTTTTTTATCTTGCGTAAACAGCAGTGTCACTGGAGAAGAGTAGTAGTCTTCACCTCAAACCTGAGGTGCTGATAAGTGGATTTATTGACATTTTTATATTCAAATCTATTCATCAGCTCGTCCTTTCAGCTCTTGTAATCACAGTCTTGCTGGGTTCATCTGCAGGCAACTGGACTTGCTGTTTGCTTGATGTTTGCCATACATCTGAGAAGTTACTTGGGGAGTGGGGAGTTCTGCTTCTAAAATAGTTGGGCTGTTGACTCTCTCTCACGCTCTTGTAATTAAATTCATTTTCAGTGTGAAAATATGTTTGAGTATATTCTAGTATATGGAAGCAATTGTCCAAAAATAGGACAAAAATACAGCCAGTTGACCATCACATCATCATCGGATGCCATGTTCTTCAGCCAGCCCTGCGGCGTTGGAGTCGGGACATTGACCGTGAGTCACAACGCCTCTGGATTGAATCTCACACTGGATGGCTGTTTCCCCGTGGTGTGTTTGTAATGTTTTCTCTGGCCAATGGTCCATAGTTGTTAAGAACATATGAGGAGGAACAGCACCTAATCTGCAAATTTGGGACATTTGGGAAGTTCTCAGTTCTCCTGCTGATCAGCTAAATGACTACAACTCTTTCAACTCTAGTTTGATTATCCATGGCAGCGTAAGCGGAGTTTAGCACAAATCTACAAACTTTCCTCAAGACGCATCTCTGCTGGAGCGAGTGAGAGAAATGAAACAACAAGCAGCCAAATTCGAAAGCAAAGTGTTCCTTAAATTCAGTCGACTCCTGGCTGAAGCTCTGCTGTAGCAACCAAATCCTGGCTCTCTTGACTCCGTGCAGCTCTGATTAATGGTAGAGGCTGTGGGTGGGTGGTAGACGTGGATCTGCCCATTTCCACACTGCAACATTGCAAATGGCTTCAATTACTGCGGAGTGTGCTGAGCTGGCAGGAGGGTCTCGAGGAGGCAAGATGAGCAACATGCACCGTGCAGCAGCTCACTGTGATCCTGTGTGCTGCGATCCATTCATTCACACGACACCATCGCAAGTTGGTCCTCTCCTCTGTAACTCACCACATCAAATAAAGGAGCTTTTGGATGAGAATGATGAGCTGTTTCCATTTGAACTTTCTGCCAAATATGCATCACATTGTTTCTGACCAGTCACACAGATGTGAACTGCTACATAAACTGAAATAACCCATAGCCAATAATAGCCTCTTCCTCTTGACTTTGTAGCGCTGTTTAGCAAACTCACTCGGCAGCACTGAACCGTCGCAGGACACATTGAGAGGACTTGCCAAGAGGCTGACAAGTATCACAAGGGCCTGTGTGCCCACGCCTGCCCCTACGCTGGCACCGGGGCAGCCTGCAGTCAGGGACACCCTTCCAGAGCCAGAGCCATTGGGATTCCCTATGATCCCATCCATGTGCCCAGTGCCAAGAGCGCAGCACCCCCCACCCCGTGGCTTCTTGTGCAACAAACCAACTGTCACCATCAGGTCACTGACCCACATCCATAAGTTTAACACAGGAGGCAAGGCAGACTCCCACGGTTCGTCGCCACAGCCCTGCTCCACCTCCCACTGTCCACTCCCTGGATATAACTTAAGTGACCAGAGATGAAAAGAAAAACGACAACAAATTTGCGCTAAAATTGAGTCAATGACTGCGCTGCTGGAAGTGGAAAACGATCATTAGGAGCCTCCCACCCACGACTAAATGCTCATCCCTTCGCAAATCACATCAATTAATGTCATGGGCGATGAAAAATGCTCTCTGTGTCACAGCACATGGAGGGAGGACAGACGCTAATAAGTGAACATACTTAACGGAGGAGGTGGGGAGACATGGGATTCCCTCTGCCGCTCTTGTCTGTGCGGGAATAACACACTCACGGCCAAACAGAGGCCGCTATTATTACAGCAGGTACACGACACTAACTTCATGTCATGTCTCATAACTGTCAATCAATAAACCAAGAGTAGGATTTCATCATTCTAAGTGATGCAGTGCATGTTTCTATTACCTTCTTTAGAAGGGCAGTTATTCAGAAATGACCCATGAAATAAAACATTTGATTATCCAAGAGTGAATTTCTTAATTTCATTTCCCCTTTAGTAGAGAACAATTTGACAGAGGGAGAGGAAGTGAACTCATCCAGTAGATTACGGATGGGTGGATCCACAGAGTTCATAATGTGGGGGAGACGACTGGAGCTGGTAACAGTTTACATGTGTGAGAAGTTTTACTTTGCAGGAATATATTAAAATATTCTAAATAGCAGCCTATTATTCATGCGCTTATATCTTTGCTTTTTCTAGCAAAACCAGCTTTGACACATTGAATAAACTAACAATGTAATAAGAGTTCATCTCAGTCTCTCAGACATCAAACTTCTCCTTCTAATGTGTGTGGATTGTTTGCTGACATAGGTGTCAAAACTTCAAACAGCAGAGACTGGCAGCTCCACTCATTCACCATTGCACCGCTTGAAGTCTCGAACCGCCCTGATCCCCCCTCAAATCATCGGCCGTGACCTGAGTCGAGACGACAGGCAGACCCACCTCTTGTGAGCGACTTGTACATCCAAGTGCAGTTGCCCACCCACCCCGAGACCTCAGGGGGTGGAAAAATAAGAAAAACCTGACGTTAAAAAAAACAAAAAAACAAAACAAAGCAAGAACGCTGCGCACTACAAAAAAACAGGGTCGGATGCTGAGATACATCAGCGCACAAAGAAACTGGTGATGATTAGAGATGACAAACTTTGACCCCACATTGAAGTATTATAAACACTTACTCACTTATTCAATAAAACAAATCTAAATTCTACAGATAATGATCAAGACTGGTTTTACAGAACACACTATGGCAACTGGTCACACCAAATAAAACATTAGATCAGGTTTGACCGAGGTGGCAGTCAGCACTACAACAAAGTACGTGAATCTAATGTTTCAAAAGGACAGTGTAGCTTTTGACCACAAAAAATGCCACAACAGAAGTTTTATACCATTGCAGCCACTACGACATAAAGGAATGAATTTCAACTGTACTTTGTAGCTGCTGATACAACTGTAAACTATTGTGTTGTGTTGATTAGTGTTGATATTTGATCGATGGTGAGCGGGGTTGTTACTGCGGGCTGACGTCTCCTTCTCTCTGAGTGACACTTTGACATTTGGAGGCTGCTCAAACAACAGGAACTGGTAGCGGTGAAAGCCAGACTTGTGCGGCGGCGTTGGGGGATGATAGGCTGCAGATTGAGGAGCAGGAGTGGGAAGACGGTTATTTATAAATGAATAAACCATATCAAACACATGCAGGGAATTGTTGTGTCACCCTGTGTCATTGTACTCAGTTTCTAAACATGAGCTCATTAAAAACATCGGAATTATTCACAACGACAAGAAAGATGTGACAGCATGAAGCCATCAAGCACTTACTGGTCAATGTTCGTCTGTGTGTCCGTCCTCGGTGGAGGGAGCTGCCCTGTTCATGTCAGAGGAAATAATATTAATGTATTTCATTCATTTCAGATGAATGCTGCTGGTTACTCCACTTTCAACAAACTATTCAAGGACAGAATACAAACTCATTCCTTCACTGATAACATTACATTTGTCAAATATTCACATGAGGATATTCAGTCGTGCAGATTGTAATAGAGATTTACGTGACAGCAGTATTCATTGTCAACTCATATATAAATCAAATCAATACATATTTTGGTTAAAAAAATGTATGAATTAAGCTTCGGCTCCTGTAGAAAGGATCAAGTGAAATCAGTGTGGTGGTACGTCCATGCTTTGGCACCATATAAATGTGCAGAAATTACATTTTCCTAAATGTCTATTACTGTACATTTGAACTCATAAAGTAAACATTCAGACACTTCAAGCTGCAAATAGCAAACAGGAGTGTTTACTAAATAGCCTTGGCTGCCTCCTTGAGTGGGAGGAAAGCACTAAATATGTTGTCTGTGAAATGGCCCCAAAACCCACTTGAGGTGTTGATGGAAGTCCCCATCGCGCACATCAAATATCTGGTCCCAGCACCTGTTTCTGTTCCTGATCCCCCACACACAGGCTCCCCCTACAGGCTAAAAGGGGTACAGTTTTTAGTTCCACGCAGGCCTGCCAAGGAGCTTTATTTTCCACTGTTTTAATCAAATTCCAGTGTGGTAGATAACAGGCCGTTACAAAAGAGATTATAGTAGGATCCACACAAAATATGTCCTGATTAGCTGAACATGTTGGGGAGGAGACATTGATCTTACACAGCAAAGAAAGATCACCTCATATAAAATGTCACAGTGATGGAAAGACTCCTCATTCAGCAAAGTAATGTTCATTAATAATAACTATTCATAACATTTATGCCCCAAAAATGGCACATTTAGGCTTGTGACTTTGCTTGAAGTAGACATAAATTTGTGAAGATTTAACAATGATGTCCTTAACAGCGGGAAATCAGTTGAAATTAACTTTTCTGTGATCAGCAAATCAATTCTGTGATCTCTGTCAGAACAGTTTCACTATTTTTCTCACAACTAATTTATCAACATCCAGCTCATCATTTACATTTTACTCAACAGAAAAAGAACGCGCGGGCCTCATGTCGTCCTGTGTGTGAGTGCAGCACAGCATTATGCACACTGTCAAATTCAGAAGATTTGTTTCAGCTGTGAGAATCATCATGCACTGATCAGTGAGGAAAATAGCTTTATTTAGAAATAGAAGGAGCCTGCGGATTCAAACCATTGCCATAGCAACAGGTAGTCAACATTTGAGCATGCAGCAAATTCTCATGTGTTAATGCTCGGTTCTCGGTCACCCTACACTACAGCTCTGCCCTTTTAATTTCATTATCATACATCAAGTAAGGCCGACTGCTAACGTGAATGCCACTGAGTCATCGCCCTAGAAAACAAGAGCTCAAATAAATAAATGGGCATGGCACATTAATGAAATAAAGACAAATAATAAAGTGTGGTCATATGGGTTTGTGGTTTTCAGCACAGGCCTCTCTGCCTTGAGGTCGCTGACCCTTCATGTTCACAGGGGACTGACGACTTGCTCACACTAATCTACAGGACATTCTCACGTGGTGGGCGGCGTCCCTCAGGGACCCTGCTGTGGGGGAGGTGCACAGAGCGTGAACGGTAATGATTGACAGCTACTTGCTGTGATAATTGTGTTTATTAAAAAAAAAGAAAAAGGGGGAAAAAAACCTTCTAATATGGTCGCTAATGTTTGTGTTATTTTGCTATTATTGTGTAATTCATATTTAATGTAATTAGAAAAATACACCCTGTAAAAATGATTATGTTCCATGGCTAAATCTGTGCACACAAACTCAATTCAGTGGTGGCCGTTGGTAGCGCTGAAAATCTTAATGATGATTTAAATGTTGTTGTCAGAGGTGGGAAATTGAATAAATTAAATTCACAGTCCACAGTCCACATCTATGATGAGGGATGTAACGTGATCAGGCTCACACACACTGTTGTGCCCAACACCAACAAATGTGCTCACACTTGCCTCTAATTCACTTTTACTCATCTGTTGCTTTGCAGGTTTTAGGTTTTCGTTGAATATGTCTATGCTGTTTATCACATTTTGTTGTGTGTGCATTGACAAAGTTACTCTTAGATCCATTCTGTGTGCAGGATGATTCACTGAGCTCACGGTCAGGAAGGTCGAAGGAATTGAGACGTGACGCTCCACACACTGCAACACGGTGAATCAACCCAAAAAGTGAAGAATGAATGATGAAAAGTCTCTAATGTTGAAATATCGTATTGCTGATAGATCTATTGATATATCTATATTCCTTACACATTTTTAAGATTTTTGTTATTTCTTATCTTATATGGTTTGTAGTTCCTCTCAGCATCTTCAGTTCTGTCCTTTTCTCCATGTGTTTTTCTATTTACATGCATTTTGCAAACCTTTATTAATTCATGGCTTTTCCTCAAAATTACGCCTACCAACGTATGTATTACAGGGGCAGTATTTATCAAATAATGCGGTAAAAATGATCAGGAATGCACTGAAGGCTGCATTAGTATCATGGACATAAACGTCCTCCCATGTGTGGGTAAAATCCTGCCTTAAAGTGTCCATATTTTCAGGGCTTCTTAGCCTACGTGATTTTACTATTTTACCAACACGTTTTGAAGAGGTTACAAATACATGTAAGTGATCTCTGAAATCTCAGCAGCCCCCAGAAGTTGTCAAGCTTTCGTCCCTATCGCCGCATTCTCCCTGGTCAGATGTTCGTTCATGCAAACCTTGGTGCTTTTGAGTTTTAATCATTGTTGGAGTAGAATGACTTTGGACTTTCTGTTTTCAAATCTCATTGTTATAGGTGCACCCATTCCTTCTTATTTGTTACCCGGGGACAGGGGCAGAGGGTTCTATATCACATGCATTTACACTGATGCTCTTAGATTGTAAGTATTCGATCACTTGCTGCTCTACTGACTCTATCTCACTCTGATCTAGCAGACCTGACTCTGTACTCTTCCCATTCAGATCTGGCTCTGATTTTCAAACCCGACACGATCACGGCATTCATTCTAGAGTATTGTTCCAACTCGTCAATCCTACCCTCCAACCCTCCTCGAGCTCCTCCACCTTCCTTAAAAGATGGTGGAGGTCTAAATGCCATACGCTCTTCTTATACAGGAACAGGTAGCCTGCAATCAGCAGTGGGAAAAATAATCTAGACACCGTATGCAGTCGGGACTTACTTGCGTGAACACAGCTGGTGAAGCAGTTTAGGCAGGTACTGATTATTATACATACATACATACATACTATTGTATATGTATTTTGTCACGTTTCCTCTATAGCCAAAAGCCTACACACTGGACCTTTAACAGTACTAAAAACACTTTGTTTTTATATTGTCCACTCGTTCACAGTCCCAGTCACACTTTGATGGAAGCTGCAATGCAGTGCAAACTTGTTTTATTCTGCGTTCATGTTGCATATTGAAGACACAATTCAACATTACAGTGTTTGTGTCAATCATACATGCCCGTTTTCTCTGAAGACAGACAAAGTGGAGTCCTGTGAACTGTTTTGTGACCGATGCAGTGCATGCTACCTCAGCTCACTTTAGTGTTTAACTGACTCTAGTTCACACTATGACTCAGACAAAGAAGGATCCTGAGCAACCTACACATTATGAGCAAAGAATTACTCTGAGGATCTGGGAAAAGCTTTGCTGGAGAGCTTTTTCTGTAGGTCACGCAATACTCCAACCACACATCTACTCAACAGAACTCCAGCTCTCTGTTCCAAGTGATGCGTATATCCACTGTTTTATCAGGATGCACATGATCCTAATAATTCATGTTGTTTGTGCAGAAAGTCTCAACGGGTACAAGCTCAGAGTTTCAACAATTATCACGACATTGTTCATGATAGGAACCGACACTGACGCAGCTTCTAATGAAAGGAAAACAGCTACAGGCATCGCCCAAAGTGACAATGCTTGATATGAAGCAGGAGTTGTTTCCTCTGCTGGGCCTTCAAGGGTCATAAGAACTCTAGGTTTGTGTAATGTGTATACATAACTTCCGCTGGGAATCCTCTGACATAAGCCAATAGGTAGGAGTCTGCAAGGAGGTGTTGAGTGGGTGCAGGGGCGCGGTTTCACCAGGAATACCCACTTGCCCAAAAACCATTCTCCTTCTGTGTGTGGGTGAGTGCTTCCCTTTGTCAGCAACAGTTACTCATGCACCTGCTTGTATATTCACCACTTTCCTCCCCCTTCCGAGCACACCCTGTAAACCCACACCTACGACAATCAGCACCCACGTCCGTCTAATGCAGCTCTGAGAGCAGCATTCTGCCTTTTACTTGCAGTCAGGCTAACAGACGGGGAGAGAGAGCATGACAGATGGTGTTCACAGCTCTATTTCTGAGGCTGGACTTGTCCCACCACCACCACCACCCCCCAGCCTATTTCACTCGAGCCAAGTGCTTATGATTACCTCCTCATCTTCGCCTCAGTAATCAGCCCATTCATTTTCAGGGTTATTGTGAATTAAAACATTGTATGACAAGAAAACTCACTGTTCTGGTTCAGCAATGCACATCATTTCACATCAAGGATGTGTGGTAATTTGGACCAAATCGTCTGTTTTGATAAGCAAATCTTTTGCTGTCTAATAACACTGAAAACAGAATCACTTGAAGTTAAATCTGCCACTTGACTTTTCAATAAGTTTTAAATATAGGAGATCAGTCGAAGCATCCTTTCAAACCTTTGAACAGTAAAAGTAAAAATATTTCTGTTGTGTTCGTTTGTATGTTATGAACAATATGTCTGAGCATGAGGCTTCTATTGAATTTTATTTGTATAGCCCTACATCACAAATGCAACTGCCTTGATGAACTTTACAGTCAGCACAATACAACACCCTTGATCCTTAAACTGCCAAACTGTCTTTCAGTAGTTTTATTATTTTAGCCACTGGACAGGCAGTCCTACAGACTCATGCTGACCCCTGAGATGTGCCAGGTCTGCACCACCTCTCCCCAAACTCCACAAACAAAGCAAACACACTCAAGCACAGCAATTAGCCATTGCTGCAGAGGTTTGGTTGGCTGTCAAAAACAGAGTGTGAGGCCAGGGCCCCATATGTTGTGACCATTTATACCCTTAAAGGATACTGTTATTTTTCACACAGTGACCCTTTTCCCATGAACTGGGGTCAAAATAATGAAGGGGGACCCATAGTTATCATTTCAGTTCAATTAAGTTAGCCTGTCCACTTTAAAGTGCTTGTTTACAGGTTTGGACTGTTGTTATTAGTCTGATGGCATCATAGAAACCTAGGAACATCAACTCAAGAATCACTCTCTCTCGTAACATCACTTTCATTGTGTTAGTGTTTTATGTGGATAACAAGCGGATCGTAAGCCTGAGTTTACCTTCATTGTAATGAGATACCAGCTAATATCGCTGGTATCTCATTTCATAAATTACTAATCTAAACACAGTGTTAAGGTGGCGTTTTATGCTGTTATCCCTCCAGGCTTTTGTGTAAAACATTACAGACGGTTCAATAATATAGATGCAGCAGCTCTTGGGTTTTACAAAAGCATTTGTCTTCATGCACATTTGCTCAGTTTGACAAAGTTGCAAACATTCAGCAATTTTCAATTCTAATTATTCAAATAGCAATAATTAGGGTTCCTGTATGACCAACAAATGTTCTTGTGTTTGAGCCTGAAGTGCATACCACAGCAATAACTGCTGCTCTGAGGCAACTTCACCTAAAAGAAGAACACCAGGAGTGTAACTGTGTGATCGAGCGGCCTACTGGTGATCAGCTACGTGAGGTGGATCTGCCTCAGCCAGGTGAGTGCCAGTGGGGGAGTCACCCTTGATCCGCTTCAATGCATCGACAAATTAAGCAATTTAACAATTGCCGATTCCACTAATGGCTTTAGCAAAGAAACTCATTTGGTTTTGGTAATGAAATGGGTAGGAAACATAAACAGTCCAGTTATTACGTGAACTCGCACACTCACTCACTGACACTACCTGACACACTGTGATGTGGGGTCATGCTCATTAGTAGGGACGCACACTATTACTCAAATCACTGACTTAAGAAACTAGCCACCCAAACTCATTATCACCCTCATCTAGTCAGTCTAATTTGCATACATTACTAATGCTCTTCCACAAAATGGCTCTGCAGGTTTGGACACCGTCTCACAGAGCAGATTGGCCTGTGCTGCCCTGTTAGGCCCAAAGTGAGAGCATATTAATCAACTCAATTCATCCAACCTGGGTCCCGCTGCTTCCCTGAAAGCTAATGTGTGTCTGTAAGGGAACATGGGTGCCGATGAGTCTATCTTCAGTACTGCTGAGGGAAGCCCAGGCCTGAGTTCCCAAGGTAACCAGCCGGTTTGAGTGGGGGCTGGCTGACTCATTTGAAGGGAATCCTGGAACCTGAACAAAGCTGCCCACTCGCCCCACCCCCACCTTCATCAGCACAACAAGCAAACAAGGCGCTGACATGTCCCCACTGACGGGGGTGGCATTGGAAAATCCCAGCATGTGCTTGCCTACTAGCAACAGCGTAATGTGGCCTCATGCCCACAGTGCTGTCCCGTACTCAGTCTAGAAGTGAAGAGAGGTAGTGATCAGATGGTAACAGAGCTGTGTGCCCACAAACATCTCTGCGCTCGTTGGACTGTGATTAACATGAGATGGGGGGGGGGGCTTGGGTGGTGGGAGTAGAACATTAAGCTTATTAAAGAGTCAATGGCATAGATTGAAAATAGTTTTTGAATGGTGACACAAAATAAATGATGTAGGAACCTGGTGGGCCGGGTGTGGAGGAGGAGGAGGAGGAAAAGAAATGAGAGAAAGAGAAGGGCGACGATAATCTAATTATTAAGAAATTAAAAGAGATCAACAGGCGTGTAATTGACCACTTACATTTTGTTCAAGGTCAGGATATACTTTTGACTTTGGATTGCTGGCAGACCTGGGGGCAGATTTGGTGAAATATTTGGACATACTAATAAATTAAGAGCAGCCTGTTTCAACATTGTTTTATGGACAATATAAAACAGAACAAAGGTTTTACGCCATAAAAAAGACAAAAAAGCAACATTTAGGTCTCCAACAAAAACAGAGCAGAATAGTCATCTGAGCGAAGCCATTTGCTTTGACTCTGTCTGCTGTTACATCTGTAGATAACTACAGTTCATTCAGTGTCTTTAGTCATTACCAACCGAGAGCAGGTACAAAGGGATTTAAGAGGCAGCATTACTGTTTTGAATCGCTGGATGTTTAATTCTTCTATTATAATTGAGGCAGGAGCGAGACAGAGGTTATGGTAACTGCTGGAAACCTGTCCCACTTCACAGAAAGGTTAATGAACCTTACAAGTCCTATGGGAGATGGAGTATGCCGTTAATTTGACAAACGTGGGAAATAAATGCTTTTATGCTTTTACTGACGGTGACCAATAGCGGCCTTTTCTGGTATGAAAGGTTTTAGTCTTTTTGGTGCTTTGCTATGAGGCAAAACAATAATGTGAAATGCATTTGTTAGAAGAAACTAAGTACATAATTGTTTCGATGGCAATTTCAGTCCAAAAAGCATCTTCATTATTAATTCCAACTTTCACGGAACACACAGTATGCAGTGTGTACAGTATCAATAATTCATGTTACGAAACAAATGTCTTTATGTCTGAATACATTTGTGTTCATGAAGGATTTTTAAAAGGTAAATGACATATGTCCAAGCTCCATTTGATGCACAACTGGTCGGTGTTTGATTTTAACACGGCTACCATAAGAGAAGGAGGAACATGCTTAAAAGTGTCAGAGATAACCCAGATTAATATGTGGGTTCAAGGGAATCATCATCAGAGAAGGTGGTGATGATAAATCTGATCAGGACAGAGGTTTTAGGCACAAAACCAACCTTGTACACAGTGCGCGCGATTAAGAGATTACACGGATAATCTCCACTCCATTCAAAGAGCCCAGCGGAGGCAGAAATCTGGTTTCACCAAGGTACTTTCACTGTGGCTTAAATGTAATGAACTGTTGGAGTTCAGATAGACACCCCCAAGTTCATCAGTTGCACAGCTTTTTACACAACTAAACCAAAGACAAATTCCCTCTGAAAGCACAGACCTGCGCCAAGGCTGACAGCGTCCGTTTCCACAACTAAAATAAAACTCCACAAATATATATAAAATATAAAATATATATAAACTCTAATGGGAAGGCCAATGTGATAGGTGAGGGAGTGGAGGTCATTCTTGGCCTATGCTAAAGTATGGCCAAAGACGAAGTGTCTGTATTGTAGAATTGTATTGTGACACAGTAATTTATTATTCATATTTTCTGACATATGGGTTAGAAAGAGCTTCCTGGGAAGTTTGTTTATTTCTGTCTAACCGAATAGACTGGGAGCAAAACTAAGAGCATCCTAACGTAAACTGTCAGTCTTTCCTGGTTGGGTGAACTCTGCCTTGGCCTTGTTCTTTTTGATACACTCCTCCTTTCCAAGCCAACTCGCTCTGTGCTTCACTCTTTCTCCCAGCGATACTATGGGCACTGTTTCCTGTGCCTATGTGCATGATGTTTGCCAGAGAAACACACAAGAATCTCAGCTCCATAATCCCCCTTAACCTTTGACCTTGGCTTATTGTTACCTGTGAGCAACACTGTGGCAAACATGTTGTAAGAGTACTGCACAGCCCTGCAAGCTGTTTGTGTTCTGCAAGTATAGAGGGCCGGGGAGGAGGGAGGGAAGAGAGGGAGCTATTTAATCCCCCCCAAAGGAACTCCCCTCTCAACCCGTATCGTGAACTCGCAGGCAAATCGCGTTGCTTGAAGGCACACCACACACACATTGCTGTCTTTTTAATTTCATCAGCTGAAAGAAATCTATACAGTGCTTTGGAATCCGGCTGAGCTGCAGACAGAAGTGAACTATACGGCACCCTGGAATGTAAACAGGTTTCTCACCAACTGTAGCATAAAAATACCACATGGTAACAAACCTCTTGGCTATGATAATGGTCAATAGAACAGATCAGAGGTCTTAGTAGATTTATGGTTGTTAGTCGTACAGCATATCAATAAGAACAAGTAATAAAAATCCCACAAAGAGTCCATAGGAAATACAGCGATTGTACACAAATTAGTCAAGTGCAACTACTCAACATACTGTATCAACAACAGCTTAATGCTAGTTAAAAGCAGGATCTCCTGAGAAAATTAGGAAAACTGTACTTAAATCCTATTTGGTGAGGCGCTTGGTTAGAAAGAGATACGGGCTGTAATGTGCAGGGAATGGACTCATCTCTTTGACAACGATCAGGATTGTATTCTACATTCCAAAACAGGCACACTGTGTTGAAGACAAGAAAAAAGAACCAGACCCATGATTTCTACGACTGTCAAACCATCAATCCATCACTGTTTATTTTATAAATACTGTACTATAAAAGTATTCATTTCGAGCATCAATTTGTATAGTTTAGCTCAACTTTTGTAGAACCCCCCCCCCCAACTATAATAGTTCGACAGGCCACTATAATACCTGCCAACTTTGCATGCATTCATAGCAGTCACACCTAATTATCATGCCAAAATACAAGAAATACATTGGTTGCAGGTGGTCTTTCGTGAAGTCTTTGTTTTTGTGTACAATTAACTGGCAAGCACGCAATATATACTTAAGTAACTGCTATTTTAGGAGAGCATAATTAGTAGTGAGTTGTTTTTAACAGCATGCCTCACTCCCCTTCGCAGTGTTCGATCAAGAGACACCACTAAGAGAAAGACGTTTTCACAGCCGTGGCCCCATCAACCCCCCACTAACCATGACATTTGTGCGTTTAGCCGCCCACCCCTCCTTTGCTCCCCCACCCACTTTTTCTCCTTTTTTTTGTATTTGTCAAAACTGACCAATTTATAAGTGAGCAGGTAGGCAGACTCTGGCAAGCCCCCCACCTCTACCTTGACACGCACAAATTCATGTGTGCGGCCTGATGCCAGAGATCCTGCTTTACTGACTCAAGTGAAGGGGGGGATGACAAAGACGACAGCTTGTGTGGGGGAACATTGTCTGCGGCTGCGACTGGAAATCTTTTCAGGAAAAACAGGATTTAATACACAATGGTCGTGGGTGTGAAGAAAGGGGGCACATATTAAAAGAAGCGCCTTTATATGTGCAGAGCTGCCGGTTTTTAAACTGCATTTGCGTGGAGAAGGTCCAATCCAACCCCCCCCACCCATACTAGGTTGTGGTGTGACAGACAGGATCGCAGAGGGCTTTCCAGGGCGTCCTTGTTTTTTCCATGAGAGTAATCAAACAATATGCTGGGTAGAAGGGATGGTAGCACACTGACACACAAAAGGCCTCCTCCCTTTTATAAATATGCGAGTGATAAATTGATTTCCCCCCTTTTTATTGCAAAAGGGAACTGGGACAGTATTTTTTTAATTAACTGTGGAGCAACATGAGAAAACTATGATTAATTAATTAATGAGAAAAATACAATTATGATTATTGGATGATGATCCACGTGCAGCTAAATCAGAGTTCAGAGCATCTGACAGGAACCCAGAGCAGCTCACTGTATTCATGCAGCGAAACCTCCTCAACCATTTCACCACGGCAACCAAAACAGGGAGGGCAGTTGTTATAGAGATGGCAACAGGCTCGATAGGTTATCAGCTACAGTACAGCGTGCGTGTTTATATGTGTGTAAGTAAGCGTTTTGTTGGACGGGGGATGGAGCTGACAATTGAGCGGAGGATTCTTATGTAATTCTCCCTTTAGGTGGCAGAGAACAGTGAGAGCATCGGCCCACGCTGAAGAAGAACCTGTTAGTTAATAAGCTGCAAGTAAAAGGAGATCGATAGTATTATGAGAGTGTTTGTACACACGACCAGAAGAGTCCAGGTACGAATGTCACCCAACAAAATGACTCATTTTGGGTGTAATCTCTCACAGCCTAACTCCTTCACACAGCTACATCACAATGTGAACCTTGGACAATGTCATGGTTAAACTTCATCATCAAAAAAGAAGCAGAAGTTAACAATCAGATGTGGCTGAGAGACTAAGGAGTGAGTGAGGGAATGGACTCTCTGTCACAGCACCTCTGACATTTGTAGCTGACAGCAGGAGGAGCGTTGCTCTAAATGTTAAGCACCTCCAGCTGGGCTTCCATGTTAAGAGCTATTGTTGTCTTACACCAGGGGAGTTATCGACTGTAATAGAACAAGAGGAATGGCCGTGATGTATACTTGGTCATCAAACTAAAATCTACAATACCTGCTACAGTTCCTACTTGAGCTCCACATACTTCTAGGTCTTGCATCATTTTTTACCGTGCTTCATTTGTTTACTGCTGACATATATCACTGCCAACAATCTGTTACCGTCCCATACGGCACTTCACACAGAGAACGTGTTTATTCTGTCAGGTTCAACAACAGGTGCACCGAGTGGGGTTTAGATTGGATGGACTGACTTTGTACGACTTGGAGGATGCACTTCTGTGCAAAAGTTTATGCAACTGTAAACAGGCAAACTGTTAACCTTGGTTGTTAGCGCGTTTAGCAACTTTGGAGGGGAGAAAAAAAAAGAAAAACATTAAATAGGAAAATTTTTCATTTCCTTTGCGCCCACCCCCTTGTCATAAGATACGGATGTCCCATAAGGTTATTTGTGTTTGCTGGGAAATGAAGTGCTCAACTGGATTAAAAACACACTGCATATGTTTGGAAATCTGTTTCCCTGGGCGTATGAGTGGAGTGAGTGAGCGTGAAGCAGCAGCTTGCGTCTCCTCCAAGAGAGAGGGCAGACACTCTCATCATTAGCTGGGCTGCAATGTGCTCCTCTACCTGCTCCAATCTGCACAGCCAGGCTCCTCTCTGACGCCAGACAGATGTTCCCAACACGAGGTGCAAAGTACCGAGTACACAATAAGAGTTTAATTATGAATAATACCAATGGTTCTTTGTTCTCACAATGAAGCTAGGTGTGGTAGTTTTTGGCTTCCATATGGGGGCAGCTGTCTGTCAAAAAGAGAAGATTTACAGGATACTGTGCAATTTTCATGGATACTGGCCTGTTACACATATATTGGTTTTGGAGTAGGTGTTGGCTGGAAAACTCTTAAGGATCACTATTACATATGTAGAACATATGGATTTATACACATATGCAATATATGCAGCTTTGATGCAACTATTCTGCAAAACCACTCCTGCATCCTCGAACTCATAATGTGAAACTTTTTCCATATTTAATATCCACATCTGACATGTGCACACAAAAGCATCATTTGAAATGTTTGTGAATCATCCAAACAATACACATTAGTTAAACGATCGTGCCACTCTCAATTCACTCTTTTATTAATGAATATAGTATCACAGGATCTGACCAGAGAGAGTGTGGACATGCATTGTACATATTTAATTTTAATAATTCATTAATTAGTGACAGAATTGTTTTAATGTCCTCAATAAATCACCAAATTTGCTTTGCCAATAAATGTTGTCTGATAGCTTTGTGTCATCTCCAGATCATTAAACAATATATCAAAGATTCACGCTGTTAGATGGTGTTAGTTCATTCAACAGAGTTGTTAGTATCAAAATCACAAAATAACACTAGTGGTGTCCTTCAAACAACCAACACTGCATAAAAAAAACAATGTAACATGCCTAATAGTTAGCAGATTAAGGACATGTTGAGGTGTGGAGCAGACGATCTCTGCGGGCCGCAGAATTCACAAACACAAAGCCAGCTGGTCTGATTCCGTCACAATACTTCACTGTTTGTATTTGATGACCAGCAGCAGAACACAAACTCTGTCCTCTCTTGGGAGAGGATACAAGAGAAATAAATGTTGAAGTATGCATATCCCTCATGTGCTGTAATGTCCTGAACTGTCCGACTGTACTTCAATTAACCAGAGAGAGGAAGTCAAAGCCTCTGAGGGGAACGACTGGATGACCACTTGAACAAGTCATAATTTTCCTGCAGTGTTTCAACTCTTACATGTTATTTAGTTTGCTCAGTTTAACAATAACTGTCTGCAGAAGTATTTTCTTAAGAGACCCAAAGCTGCCACAGCACTTGCGATATACAGGACACTGAGACACTTCCTGGACAGATCTGCAGTCTAATGGACAGTGCTCAGACTGCTAAAATAAATGATATATTATGAGATATCATTAAGGAGAGGAAAGACAATCCCCTCTCACTCTGATTGGAATCTTCCTCCACAAAGGAGAAGCAGACAACTACATCTGGTGTGACTGCTGGTTGAGATGTCAGGCGGTGCATATAAAACTGAACTGAATTGAAAATGAAAGACAAACAGATAGACAGATAGAATTACATCATCCCGTTGGCAGAGGTAAAAAAAAAAAAAAGAAAAAGCGAGCACATAAAATCCAGTAATCATCCTCATGTTAACTTTTCTCCACCGCTGAGAAACTTGAAACATTACAAGTACGAAAAATCCATAAACCTAAGGCTATGCATCTTTCTTTAAATGGGATTTTACAGCGATAATGAACAACTTGGATTTTCTTCCAGTGAGAACCATGTTTTCTTTTTTTTTGCAAGTTAATATTGCGTTGCATCATGTTGACTAACAAACCGTTAAAGTTATAATGAGAGAATAAGAATTAACAAGTAAATGTAAGACCCAGCGCTGTATTTCTATAAGCTGCCTGTATTCAGATACTAATGATTTGCTTGTTACAGTAATTATCGCTGTGAGACCAAACTGGAACATCTGCATTGATTTAGACTCTGGGAGAGCAGAGAGAGGGAGGGAGGGGCTCAAAACCTGGAAGTTGACTTGAAGAGCGAGAAAACAATCTGTTGGTGGACATTTTAGTAATAGTCCATAATTAATGTAAACACAGAGAATGTTGGAGGGGATTTGGAATGACAGTCTATAGCTCATAGGGTGACTGAAAGTGGGCAGCTGAGATGTATTGTATGTTCTATTACAGTGAGTTCCAAAGCAAACAGGACAGTAACTTGTTGTTGGTATGATGATGTGAGCTGATGTAAACATTAACATCTGATTATTTTACACACCTAGTGTTGTTTTCCAGTAGCTTCTGCACAAACAAAACATACTGGCTGATAATTGTTTGCAGCAAGCTCAACATATTTCTTCAATTAGTTATGACAAAATATTTTCTTTGCTTTAAACTTCATAATTCATCCAAAAACTACATTCTATGGTTGTTTGTGCAAATGCTACTGATGTTGTAAAATGTTTTTTTTTTTTTTTTAATTGTACCAGTCAAGACTTATGATGCTGTTGAAACATGAAACCAATTATCCAAGTATCCAAACAAATTTACCTTCAAATTGGTCAAATTAGACAAAAACAAGAAATGGGTTTCGTTTTCCATCTCATCTTAAGAGCATAACAACATCATCAGAACTCCTGAATATCTGCACATGCAGATCTTCATGTTACACACTGGAGGAGTACAGTACTCCAAGTACCTACACACAAAGCTCTTAAATAGATGGTTCAAGAGGGTCAGACACTCTTGACACACATTGACACACTTCCATAATTCGTGTTTTGATAAGTAAATGGCCTGTTACACACTGTAGCTCCGCTCAGGTGAGAGAAGCGTCTGTAATGCACGAGTCCAGTGTGTGTCCTTGGTCTGTTACCTCGCTAATGAGGCCGCAGTCAAAGGATCAGTGTGTTATTTTTGGCGTCGTACTGCTCAGACCACCCTGACCTCACTTCACGGTCGGCTGAATTAAGGAAATCTTCTACCTTCATAACTGCGGCCAAGGATAACGAATACGAGCTAATTATGAAAACGTGCAAACTCAGGCAAGACCGCATGACCTTGGACGAAGAACTCGTATAGGAAAGAAGCCTGTCTGCTGCCGCAGCTCATATCACTGCATGAGTGCAGAAATAAATCATCATAACATAAAAAAATTAAATTGTCTTGACCTTACAAATAGATGCAAGACGGTTCTAAAGACAATTTCCAATACAATAGTATCCATTCACTGGTACTCCTTCCTGAATTATACCACATAGTAATGTATAACATGACCTTGCTTGATTTTAAAATCAGAATCTCACTGACACAAATCCAACCATCAGACAACCGTCACAAAAGTGACTTTGTCTGCTTGTCACCGAGACACTCCAGTCAATTAAACACCTCCCACTACAGGTTGGCATCACTCAAAAGGCTCATTAACCCTCTGACCACTGAGCAGTCACAGTCAGGGAAACATCCCGCTGCACTGGCCAGTGCCTGCACGGACAACGCAGGTCAACACCCACACATGACAAGGGAATGAATTGCCAGAGAGGATGTAGTCTGTCTGAGCACTTGAAAGATATTTGTTTATTTACAGCTGGTCAGGCAGCTAGAGAATTTTTACAGGCTGAATGTAAGAAAAGTTGATACATAGCTTACATACTGGAAACAAATTCTGTTCTCTATGTTGTTGATGTACGCAAGTGATATGAGGTAATTATTCAGACTTTTGAAAGAATGCAAAAAATCTCTTCAGCACATCAATGAAGAGATGCAGGTTTCACATTGAAATATTTATCCCAGATACATCACATTTGGATCTATGAATCGATGTGGCTTTCACTTAGTGTACAGCAGCATCTACAAGATGCAGCAGGAGCGGCGATACGTCGCTGAAGAGTCTTTGTGGGGTTGTTTTTCAGACCACTCTTAATCTACTGAGTTGATCTGCCGGTTCCTGCGGGATTATAAAATGTCTGCAAACCTCAGAATATTTGAGGCAATCAACAACTCAACACGCATTTGGCGTTAGAATGCAAGAATGTGAAAACACACAAACGAACGGATGAAAAGGAGTGAAATATGAAGAGAAATAAGGGGATCGGAGCGGTGCCCATTTCGGGGGTGTAAAATATGGAGAAGTGTGGATCATTGGGGGAGCTGCTCTGCCTGGGGGAACAGATGAAGGGAAGACACTCTGCCAAGATCTCTCCACTGCAGGGGGAGCTGAGGTACTGGAGCTCTATGGGAGAAAGAGTGTGCGCCTCGCATGCTGCTTTCCTCAATCTCAGTCTCACACGCCGCCACTGACACGTCCCAGGCGCTCTGAAGCAGAGGGAAATTGCTGCTGACAGGGCCTCACAAACTTCATAGCCATTTAGAAAGACTTACTCCCACACTTTTGTCACAGGCATTTATTGCACAAGATACATGATTTGAAAAATTAACATTTTTGAACTTGGCATCGTTTTTTTCACCAAGTTAGGCTTAAAAAAACCATTCATAATTTTCAGGCCTTGCAATTGCCTGCACTGCACATGTAAACATTACATATGCCAAGAGAGACCCCGAGATTATGAAAATGCACAATTTTCACGAAGAAAAAGTGAAACCACTAGTTCATGAACGTATGCCGCATGAATTCCAAATTCAGTAATGTATGCTGTACGTGTCCCTATCACCACAAGATGTTTGAAAACAAGAGCAGAGGTTAGCGCAGACCAGCTGTACCTGTATGTCCACAACCAGCCAGTGCCTCCAGTGAGCAGATGTCGGTTTGCTGCAACTCGGAGCATCAGGATCAACCATCACCAGAACGTACATCCCTTTCAGCAAACAGAAGGAGATCCATATATTATTGTTTCATGTGCTTTACTAACATACCACACACACTGCGATTGGCCCACAGGCAGCTCCAGAAACAACACAACCTGATAGCTTTTGTGTTCTTCATGCAGCCATGTGCTTTTTGTGCATCACATTGCCCGAGGCGCCGCAGCCATCACTGCAGCGAACGATACCACTGAAAAATATTTCAAAGCGGTTGCTTTACTCTTCACAGTTTCATCATGTGGTTAGCTAAGAGTTGTACCTGGTGTGAATCGCTTGTACCTGGTATGAATCGGGTGGGTAAGCGCTGTGAATTGCTTCTATTTAAATTTGTGTTTGACTGCATTTGTTTGCATTTTGAGTTGCTTCAGCTATGGAGGGTGAGAAGGTTTTATACAAGGCAACGACATGAAGAAGAATAAAAAATAGAGCAGCACACTCACTCCCAGTACAGAAGCACAGCTCTCTCCCAAACCTGACGATTCCTATGGCATCAATAAAATGACAGCATCTTGGATCTGATACCAAATCCTCTCGTTAACATATTCACAGTAACTTTCTGCCACTTATCCAGTATCTTTATACCCCTCAATCTGTCAGCAGATAAAGTGAGAGAAAAAGCATCTAAACTAGCACTTGATCACAGTTATTGGACGCTGACTTGGCGGCTTAATTGCCGGAACATTTTCATTCTGTCTGTCCCTAAAAGTTAGAGAATTATGAGAGCAGATTGAATTATTGCGAGAGCACATTTGTCATCCCTGGTTCTGTGCCCAAAATCTGCCACACCATATGATAGGCTTTTTTTTATTTTGTTCACTTCCTCTACAAACAGATACATTAATCGCAGCTGTCCCTGTCCACGATGTGCTCTTATTGTACAAATACTTCCACTTGAAAAAACAGAGTTTAATACGTAGAAAATACAACGCAGCATTTCGTGCATTCTGGCACGCTGGCTGCCAAACAAAACCATGGTGCAAAGGAATATTTCACAGATTGAAATGCTTCTATGTAAACAAAATGTTTCTGTTTGTTGTGTCCTATCAGGACATTCTTTGAGAGCCTCTCAAAATTATCCTAATCCGATGTTCCTGAATGAGATAAAGAAGTAGTCATGTATTTCTCTGCAGATGCTCAATTTCAGAAGGATTCTCTGCCTACCTGACAAGCAGTAATAAGCGTAAACAACTAAGCCTAATAATAGGATAATACTGTAGTCTCAGTGATAGTGCCTGCAGGTAACATCCAGACACACCAACAACAATGGAGCCTCCTCCACAGCCTGTCAAAAGTGTCTCTATATCAGTGACCCCCCCCGGGCAGCTTACCAACCATGACCTGTTGCCTTCTCAAGAGTTGTAATCCTCATTTGTACATGTTTGCTACTAGGCAAACACACTGTGATAATGTAGTTGCACTAATATTTAAGTCAGACCCTGATGCTTTCAGAAATAACATGGATTTAAACAACAGCTCGTGCATGACACGCACACACATACACACACGCAGAGTGTGTATGCATATGCACAGCATCAAAAATGACCTCCAGTCACAATTATCATTCAGAAAACTAAAACTTGATAGGACATTGCATGACAGTTAACATGGATGGTGATGGGCTGTATAGGGTGGGCTTTTCCTGAAGAGCAAATTAACATTTCACATCCACCGAACACCACCAAATATATGGAATCGGAATTTAAACTCATACTTAGTGGCTGAATTTCTACCTGTAAGAATCAAACTCGGCCAGCTGGTCGGCAGCAAAAATACAAGAAGGCTCCCTCCGTGCTTGCACTTCACACATTGTGGCACGTACCCTTCCCTCTTACAGGACAGCTTTTTTTTTCTCTCCATCTGTCAAAATTCACATTAATTATACACAGATATGTGTGAAGGACTCCAGGGAAAAACAGATGCATACTTAGTACTAATCACTGATACTAATGAGGAAACTTAACTTTTGTGCCTTGATGATAATTTGAAATTAAGATTTGCTTTTGCTCGGCAGATAAAATCTATCACGGCAGACCATTCACGTTCTATATTTTGGAATACACACAAACCTATTAGCAAATACTGGTGTGCCAAAGATGATTATCTGTATCAATTCACCAGCATCATCATCATCATCTGCATCTTGTTTTGGATAGTAGACTACAAGTGTGTCGTTTGGACCGGAAGCAATTTTTGGAAAAAAAAAACACAGTAAGAACATCAAAAAACGCTGTGCAAGACAGACACAGAACATGACGGTAAATTATGATTATTATTATTATTATTGACCTTCATTTAATGGCACTGCAAATATTAGGTATTGCAAGTGTTACATTGATTTATTGGAATATTTGTGTGTGCATATCTGCACACCATACTTTGATTCTTTTCTTAATTTGATCATTATTATATTCTATGTTCAATTGCTGCCTGGTGCTGACTGAAAATTAAGACTCCTGCCTCTTAGGTAAGTGATGTCTTTCCCTGAGAATTGACAGTATTGTCAGTGAGCACAAAGGTCTGCTGGCCATATTCTGTCATATTATATGGTTTCTACAGGACCTTCTCATAATCTGAGCCCATAAATGGAGCGCAGAAGTGACATCTGGGTAGGTCGACCACATAACTTCCATCAGGGATGTGAAGGCCTTTGGTGCACACTGGAGGCGGATGAGATTGAGCCTGCGTTCTCTTGGGATTAACCTCCCACAGCCTCCTGTGATCACAGCAAAACGGTGATGTGGAACCACACCTCAGACGCCAGGCGACTGAAAAAAAAACATTTAGCTGACTGGTTGTCTCTGCCCCGGCTACTGGTCAGTGGTGGAGAATTTTTTTTGTCCATTGATGCCGATAGCAACTGACATGGGGGTCATTTGCCAAATACATGAATTCATGATTATATGTTAAAACTGTAGGTTGTTAAAATATACGGAAAATGAAAACGACAACTCGGAGGAACAAAGACAAAGGAAGACCAGCATCTCTCAGGATGTAAACTACCAGCTTACCTTTGAGTGAACTCTGCTGGGGATGAGAATCAGAGAGATGTCTAATCACTGCTCTCATAGAGCTGCCGAGGCTATCGAGCCCAGCTCTGCTAACTGATGACACCACGGAGGGCGAGAGAGTTAGCGAGAGGAGGCGAGGGAGGGAGGAGAAGCCCCTCTGTGAGTTTACAAGTTCATGCTTTATCCCTGACCCGACAGCAAACAGTGTCATCCATGCAGCTGCCTATTAATATACCCATTGCTTTATCCTTCCTGTTACTCACCCCCGTCAGCCTCTGTACGCACAACACATAACATTTCCTGAAATGGTCAACTGCTCGACCCAGAGTGGAGCAATGCATCGATCTCAAATCCCAGTTTAAGAAGCAAAAACATCTGAATTTGTTTGGTAATTAACAGGTATCTGTGTTGTGATTACGAGACGGCGATGGCTTAACAAGCATCGACTGCAGCTTAAAGCAAGGTTGAAAGATCAATGCTGAGACACAGACAAATATAAACCCTAAAATTGGGCAGGAAGTAAATATTTCAGGGGAAGGACAGAAATGTAAGATACAATGTGCTTTTGCAGTTCAAATCATATTAAAATTAAACACAAGAGATAATCTAGTAAATTCAAATTCATCAAGCATGATCTTTATACTTATCTCATTGTGCTGACTGCACAGCAGTGAGAGGGCAGGAGAGGGAGTGATTGGCGGGGTTAGGGTGAAGGATGGGCTCATCCTGGTGGAAGGAGGTCAAGGGTCAATCAGGCAGCAGTAATTGAATTCTGACCAAAAATGGGGGCTGAGGGCTGAAAAATTAAATGGAGATAGAAGACGGGCTGTGACTCTCACTGCAGGTCAACGACCTCCCAGGTGAAGAGGTCCTGGTTTTCATTAATAACAGCCCTCCACTCGTCATGTGCAAAAAGCTGTGCAACCTTACTGTTCCTCAAGACATCTGCAGCGGAAAACCTCTTTCACAGCAACCATTAATGTCTACACTTCAACAAACCTATGTACACATGTGATAATGGCACTAAAGACAGAGGCATGCAGATGTGTCATCTCCACAAACATTCACACACAACTGGATTCTGGAGGCAGACTTTCCACTGTGTGTTTGTAGGGAACTACCCATCATCAGCTTTCAGTCCCAATACATATGTAATCAAAGACTAATTGAGTATGACTAATACATCAATAATATACACATCAATAATAATAATAAAGAATAATAAGAAAATAATACAAATAAATAAATTAGAGGACAGTAAAATACAACAAAAAGACAAATAAACCTGGACAATGGTCGCAATATCAACCTGCATCATGTGCAGACATTTGTACAGCCTTTCCTATTATAAAGAGAAGGAAAGCCAGATGAGTTTTGAGGTGGGATTTTAAATGGGGGGAGTGAATTTCAAAGTTGGGGAAGTTGGAGAACATGAATACCTGGATGTAATGACATTTAACACATGGACAGGTTTGCCAAATCAACCCATAAGTTGTTCATAACTTTGGGCTCAGAAAATACATACATGAATTTGGAGCAAAGTCGTGATTCTTTCAGATTCCCCCACCAGCGGCAAACTGCTCCATAACTTACACACACAAATGATAAGTACAGAGAATGACAATACTCATCTGTGTGTTCTTAAGTGCCTCACGCACTGCAGCGTGCTCACTACCTCTGAACCTGCCTATTTTTAACTCAGCCTCCCTCCCACAGAGGACTGGATCCACACTTGGAGGAACCACATGGCCAAAATAAAGTCACATGTGGATACAAATGTACAAAAAGTGTAGATCCTCACCAGATTGGCCCAACACAACGGCAAACCAGATTTTTTTCAATGGTACATTTAAATGGATATGTAACATGTGCCAATCACACATAAAACATTGTGCACATTGAAAAGGAATGTTTTGTGTCAGTCTGCCTCTTGTGAGAGTCTTGGTCTGTAAACACAAAATGAGCAGCTCTCTAGTTTAAATTCAGTCTCTCCTGAACCCTGTTCCTGTGGTGTTCGGAGCGGCGTTCGGAGCCATACCTTACAGTAAGATGGTTCACAGTCTGATTGAAGCTTGAGGGGGGTGAAGGAATTAGCAGCAGCCTAGGGAGCAATTTCTGCATTTCTCTTAACATTGAAGACTTCTTTCACCACGCCATGCTTGCGAACACAGCCGTGCTCATGTTAAGCTTATTAGTCACCCTGGATGTGATCTTGCTAGCTGAGGCTTTCAACACTTTCTAGTGGTGGCTTTACACACATACACCTACTCACTGCCGTGAAAGCATTACTGCAAATGCTCAAACACAGTAACCACTACTAACAGGTACTCTGAAGTAACATGCAGGTCCAGCGCATGCTTAATGAGGCACGAGAGAAATATTTTCTGTCCAATGACAACACAACGTCACACAGGCTAAATTGCAAATTGCAGTATTAAACTCTGTGAAGCATTTCAGATGCTTAAAGTCACCAAATCACCCTTCAAAAACACTGTGGTTGAACAGGAAGTGGAAGAGTACACTAAATATGGGATTTAGAGAAAAACAGAAACAAATTCACAAATTCAAATTCCAAACATTGGATTTTTTGTCTTCTGACCATTAGGATGTGATAGAAACACTAACACCGTTACTGAAGCTACCGTAATTTAAATATCAGTCTGGACATTTTAACTCTTTATCTATTTGATCTAAATCTATAACACCAAGGCACTTTATCGACAAATGTGATCCAATAAAACACCATTGCCTTATCAGAACGGTATTAAAAGAACCACATGTCAATTTTTTTTCTGCTGTTGTTTCTAATCATACGGAACTGAACAACATTATATTAACAGGTGTCTCTAATATTTTGGCCATACAGGAAGGTAAGCTTCTTATAACCTTTGAATATAATGCATGCAAGCACAAAACCACCGGCAACAATGTTATTTTGTTAGGTTTGAAACAAAAAGCATCCGTCCCGTCGCATCGGACATGACAGGAATTACAAAATCTAAATGAAAAAGCATCTATTTTGACACAGTTTGTATCACGGTTATGATAAAAAAACAAAAGCTTCAAAAATACGTACTTGATGGAGAAACATGCCGACAACACCATCCTGAGGACGGCAGGATACATGCTGCCATGAAGCGAGCTTGGTTGCAAGCACTCTGACACCCGATTCTATTTGGCCATCAGCGCTGTTAAAGGTGTCAGGGCTGTTCACAGGCACTGTGTGTTTCACCAGCCAAGATGGCTTCCACATTTTTTCTATCATGATTAATTATGGTTTCTGATGGTAGTACAGTGAGAAAGTGTAAATTATTCCCACATTTTCTTGTGCCCTCCGTTCAGTCACTGTTGTGTAGGAAGATGCTATTGACGCCATCGATGGATGGCGACCAAAAGGCATCTACATGGGGTGGCAAACTCTAGTGACTATTAAGGGGTGTGTGTGTGAGTGTGTTGGGAGGATGGTGGGGGGGGGTGCTTGGCATGTCGGCTGAACATAGTCCAGACTGCCAGTTGACAGGGCCGTATTTTCCAGTATGGAAGACTCCTGTTTCAGTGGGCGAAGCTGGGTGTTGGGAGACTGGGAGAGAAGACAGGGCTTGGAAGCTTGAAACAGAATATTTCAAACAGACAAGTACCGTCTGTGTTCCAATGTCACCAGCCCACCAGTCTGACAATCAGGGCCATGTCATTACATGGAATCTGAGTAATCCAGGGAACACTCTTGTCACCTTAAGAGGTGGCAATCGCAGACGTCAGCATGCTGTGAGGACTGAAAATCCATCTGAGATACCACTGAACAGTTAACAGCATAATGTTTCAAACATATAACACGGATCCACAGTGAAAACAGCAGAGCTTGGTGCCACAATACAGCTCTTGGCGTTGATTCGCAAACAAAATCCACTATACGTCTTCACAAACACACACTGAGCATGCAGGACTAAAAATCCTTAGTTTTGGAGAACTGGTTGAAATAAAATAATTCATCTGACAGATCATTTTGTTTGTCGATATATTTAGCGCTGTCAGAGAGGACATCACAGAGAATGGCAGATATATCACAATGAAGAAACTGTTATCAGAGGAGGTACAGGTTTATGGTTCAAGGGCTCGTCCATTCATAGAGAACAAGCTCAGGCTTTCTGCCTGACACACTGATAAAGACAGCACAAATAAAGCAGCTCCACAGCTCCATCTTTGCCTCTCCCCAAGGGAATAATATATCACCCATCTGAATGTGGCACATATTGAATCATTTCCAGCGTTGATGATACATTTGAATAAATCAGCCTTTTTTATTTTGCCAACTTGAACTGATACTGGAATAAGGAAAACAGAAAGTAATATTGTTAGCTATGAGGAAGGACAGGTGCTAGAGTGTTCTATAGGACTGGTAATCCTAATCCCCTTTCAAGCAACAATTAATGACTACAGCAATCATCTTTGCACATATGTTGCTGCCATTCCTTGTTGACTGTCAACCATAACCTGCCTCAGTTATAGCGCCCAAATCCAGGGGGATATGTTGCTGCAGGCAGATAGGATCTTATCCTGGATTTGCATAGATAAATGCACAGCAATAACTCAAGAAGCACACAGAAACAGATATAGTTTGACCTGAGATGGATTCTCTGGCTATATACCCATTCCCTGTTAGTATTATTAATGCTCTCATTGTTTCATTGCCATGCAAGCCTCACTTGTTATTTGAGTGAACTCGTAACATCACGTATTTCAGCAGCAAAAAATGACATATGGAAGCCCCCCAAACAAAAACTTTCAATGTCTTCCACAGAAAGCAACGGAAGCACAGGATGGGTAAATATGAAAAATCAGCAGCTTGTGCATTGAAACGGTTATATCCGCATTCAAGCTAAGAGACATACTCTAACATACACAGACACAAATCCTGTTGAGCTGAGCTGAGCACAGATACCCTACCAGCCCTCCAAGGCACAATTAGGATTTCACGGGGGGAAGAAATCTACATTCCCGCACACATGAAAAAGTCCTTTCTCCCTCCCCGCAACAATATCAACTTTTTACTCAAGGAAAAACCTGAAGCACCACTCGATAGGATTTGGACAAAGAAATAAAAAACAAAGCCAGGAAAAAAAAATCTAAATTTAAGCTGCAGTTGTAAAAGAAAAAATACTATGAAGAAAATCCAGTTCTAAGCCTCCCAGTTCCAATCAATTTCCCTTATTCTCTCATATGAAAAGCAGCAAGCACTGCTAGTTTGAAGTATTCATCTGTTTGGAGCTATACTTGGTGAAACAACATTTTGTTCGACCAGCTTCAGTTTATCATTCAAACAGCTGTCACACATTCAGTCCATGTACAAGACGTGAGGTACCTGTCAGGCCGACAAGCAGAAATACAGAGCGAATCAAAGCTCAATAGATTTCTATGTTGTAGAAAATACATGGAAAACACATCATTTAAGTTAACTTTAAGTTATTATCAATTATCATTTATTATTATTATTATTATATTGATGACCAATTCTTTTTTGCATTTTTTTTTCCAAGAGAAAAAACGTAATGTAATTGATGAACTTTGTCTGTGATATGTTCATGCTTCATAATTTACATTCAGTTTTACTGGACAGTTATTCCGACACAAAGGTTTTGAGCATTAGGGAGTGTCAGGAGAGATGACATGTAGCAGGACAGACTTATTACTCTCTGGCACATGCGCGGGGGGTTACTCACTATCCAATGCTGCTCCTAGTTATCTATATCTCTATTTCATATTGCACATTTCTGTTTTAAATTGTTCATGTTTCCCGTGCCTTATATATTTTGGATATCTGAATATACTTTGTGTTTGAAATTTTGATTTTCTACTGATTTTGCCCTTTCTACTGCCCAGTCACACAATGTTGCACTGCTGTTGGCATTTGTACTGACATTAATAAAGGTCCTATCTAATCTGATCTATTTAATCTAAGTTCCCCCCCAGGGTTGCTGGTCTGCTCCATCCCGCTGCACCTACATGTAGAGGTGTAGGTTTTTGCTATGGCTGCAGTGCCTTCATACCACAGTGACTCACTATGGTCGAGTGTGGCGCTCTGGAACGAGACCAGAGAAGACCTGGTGGCATCCATTAGCACCTGTGCAAACGCCCCCCTCCAAAGTACCAGGGGTTCTTGCTGGAATGAATGTGGTTCTGATCAATCAGTTACAGGTCTATGACACTTTTACTTCAGTTAATCAAAAATAATTGCATATATACAAATACATGTAATAATAATGATAAAGTGCCCATTCTATATTTTAGGTGACTTGTAACTCTGATCTGAATAAAACAAATTGTGGTTACGACATTACCACATTTACTTTGACCGGCACAATTGACTTAATTTTGATAGACAATCAACTAAATACCATGATGACAATAACTGTCTCAGACTTCAGCTACAATGAATGTCTCCATATTTAAACTTTCAATCCTACTGATGCAATCTGGCAATACATGTGCCCAGAGGCGAATCCATAGAGCATTGTGCCAAATAAGGACATCAGCAGTACTTGATTTTGACATCTTGGTCAAACTCAAGTACTGCTGATGTCCTTTTAGCTTCTAAGCCTGTGAAATGGTGTTTCAAGAAAAACACATTGAAAGTGTCACTACCAATTCTCAGATTTGTGTTGCATCTGAAGAAAAGGTTAAGCACATCATCTATCTGAAAATGCCCCTGATCTGCAGTCAGGCATTAAGTTGGCATTCAGCTAAATCGTGCCATCACTGTGCTTCAGTTTGCTCATTATCAATACCTCTCATGACATTCAGAGAAAGAAACAAAGCATCCTGCCAACACCTACTCTGTGAGAGAGCTCTTTCAGTTCAGCTCAAAAGCTGAGAGCTCCAAACCTCCACACCAGAGTGTGGGCAGTTCTGGCAGAGCCACGTACTGAAGAACGCTGACTGAGTGCAACAGTTGGACTAATAACCAAACAAAATGAAATAAAATAAAATGGAATACGAAGCAGGGACAGCCAGAGCTCTGCAGCTGAGAAGCAGGTTGACTTCTGCCCACATCTCCCATTCAAGAGCAGAAGATGTCCACAATGCTTCTCAGGTCTTAGTGCCATGAGGGGCGGTGAGCCCGAAGCTTCAGCCACTTCAGGGGAAAGCAAATCACTTTAATATGTTAAGAAGATTAAGATGGATAAGTGTCTAGATACATTTTTTGAAAAGCCACGTAAATCTCTAGTGTTTTTATTTGGGGAGGGGCGGGATGTGAGTCAGTTGAGACGATCAACACAAACCCACCAAATTGCGACGCGATTGGCTAGAGAAAATTGAGCTTATTTCAGATTCTGCTTTTTTAAGCTTCTTGAATCTAAGACCATCCCACCGCTTTCTTATTATTTTTACACCACCAACCTTTGGGACAACAAAACTATGGAAAATATTGCGGTCGCAGCTACATGTGCCACTGCTCCCTCAGCTTACAGTCAGTTGTCAAACCCTGCTTATGCTGATGTTACGGACACAATGTTTTTCTGGAGTCTGTTAAGCTACTGCTGATAGCGCTTCATGAAACACACTATAAGACGAGAAAGAGGGTGAAGTTTAAGGCTTGTTAAGAGACATTATTGAAATGGTTTTAAGATCATTTTCAGACAAATATTTTAAGTTATCTTAACTGGATGGATGGATGATCACATTTTTTATTCTATCTCAAAAATTAGCAATTTGAGGGAGTCCGCCTATCTGCTTGCTGTGCTGGAAATCAACTGTGAAAATGAAAAGGGAGAAATGGAACAAATAATGTAAAAGGATTAACAATTCATTTGCATAACATTTTCTCTGCTTCCAAACTACAGGATCAGGAACATGAGAAGGAAGGAAGGTAGTTTTATCATCCTCTTCTCCGATTCATCAATGGACCTGACTTACGTTTTATATTAGCAACAGTTAATATCACTTGAAAAGCAGAAAAAAAACAACAACACACTAACCTCATTCAAAGGAGGTGGCAGGCAAGTTGGAGGACTCACTTCCCAAAGAAAGACTTGAGTACAGTATATCTTATTTAAAAGAGGGTTTACTTTTACTGTGCCAAACGTGTATTAACCTGTTTTCTACACTCTGTCTCTCTATCCGGAGTTAAGACAATAAGACCACTGGAGAGATGAAGGGGATGGCATTATGGAGAGTTAAGCGTTGTGAGCAGCCCTGAAGCTGTTCTTAAAGAAGGTGAATCAGAGGATTGGGACACAAGTGTAACTAAACCCTCTGCCGGACCACAAATGAGAAGCACAAACATTTTGGGCAAAATGCCACTAAGCCAAGAATTTGTGTCTTAAGTAAACTTCAAAATGATCACTTTAAACTTTGTGTTACTTAGTTCAAACATGAAAGAATCTGTCAAATAAGAAAAAGAAGAAATTATCATAGTTTTAAGCAGACCTGTAAGCAGACCTGTATTCTGGTTGTTCTGGGTTGGATCATGTGATGACACCATGATCTCAGACTCAGAGACCCTCTGGCGGGCCACTTTTAGTATGTTTGACACCCTGGTCTAGATGGACAAATATGATGTTGAGTGACTTTACAGTCGTTTCATGTCTGCTGGTTAAATTGAGGGTAAAACTCCCAACATTTCCGTCCTAATTCATAATTCAGACCCTCAAAAGCACTGGAAATATCCTTTAAGAAAACGTTTGCGATGCTTGCTGATGTTGAAGTTCAGCAAGACATCTCTAGATCGAACGATGATTCCCTGGCAAATGTTAGGCTTCTGTGGCTCATATAAATAGAAATTTAATCTTGTATATTTGTCTAAGTATCCAAAGCTGCGGATGCACTTCCCATGCACATTATGAATGTTTAAACAGATCTTGCCATCAATGTATATGAACACACACGAGAGACTGTCTGTGTGAACAAGAGGTATGAACGTGGTATTTTTATAAAAGACCTGCTGCTCTGAGTCGTTGCTATTGTGAAGTGAGTTTGCAAATCAAATCTAATTAATGAATTTAATAACTAACATGCTCACTCCAGCATGTTGATGTCAGCTTTTGGGCATGTTCATTCCAAAAAAGATGGTTCTAAATAGGAAATTGGAGATGTTTGCTCTGTGGGAAAACATAACTAATTGGAATTTTCTGTTTTACACATAGAACTAGTACTTTTGTCACATGATAATGAATTATTGCTTGTCCATCACCACTGCCTGGATAAGAACTTGACAATGAGGGTCTAAGGACAGAAGGCGTTCTGTTTCTTCTGTTTGTCGAGGAGCGCAATCAAATTTTTCACACAACCACTAGAAGAAGAGAAAGACAAATAGGTAGGTAAGAGGGATTCATGTTTCATGTCCAACCTCTCAGTCCACGCATCTGTTCAGCTTAATTTCTGGCAAGTGATAGCATAACCTTTGGCTTGCACCTACTAGTCTGCACTAGTCACACACGATATGTGAACAAATTCTTCTTCTGGATAGAGAGGTGGCTTATGCATAATCAATCCAGTGCTCCTGGAAACAGAAGGCTGTACTTCATTTCTTCTTTAGATGCTTGCGTGAATCATAAATGCTTTGAAGCGATGGGCAATAAATAAATGAAACGACACACGGGTCAGCTTAACATGTTGTCATATTGACAAAGGGGAACATTAGCTGAGGAAATGAAGCCCCTGAATCTTGGCCAAATGCATTGCTTTAATCCAGCAGAGCCAAAAACACCCACCTGATGACACAAAAATATGCATTTCGATGGATATTACTGAATATGCTTCACTTGCTGACCTGCTGCCGTCTTATAAAGGCTCATGAAAGTGCCACATCTGTTGATCGGAGCATACATCCTGAACTCTTTGCTGAATGAAGACCATCACCTATTGAAACTAAAATCCCCATCTTTCTGCTCTCACATTTCCAACATGAAGACCTATCAGGGATCCTGCATGGGTGGACATGTAGGCTTTCCTAGGAATGACAAGGTCTGCTGGAGAGGAACCCCACCTTCGCTTTCTCCAGCATGCCAGTGGAGAGGAGAGTGGGCAGCACTGAGACGGCAGCCTGCCGTGGGCACTGCCAGGCTTAAAGCTGCCCTGTCGTCATCAGAGGCTTGCAGAAAAGAACGCTGAGATTCACCAAAAAAAAAAAAAAAGAGGAGGGGGATCGTTGCATTTAAATCCTCTCTTAACGCCCCCACATGTTTTAGCAAAGCATAAAAATCATTCACAGAGAGAGAAAAAGCAAAAAAGAAAAAAGATAGAGGGAAATAGAGAGGAAACAGCTATTAGCAGCAGTAAGCAAGCTCAAGAGATCATAGTGAGGCAGCTCTAATCGCGGTAATGGTTTAAACCGTCATTCCATCCACCAGATGCAAGAAATGTCTACCCAAAAAACAAGGCTTTGAAATCCCCCATGTCTAAGAATGTGCCCTGTGGCTATGGTCCTAAATAAAAAAAGAGACACAACTCCAAAAGTGTCTCCAGTTATGGAGTAACTATGAGGCAGAGATAGCTCCTGTGGCCTGTGTTGTTTACACCTACTACATCGAGGAAAGATTTGCATGCTTGGATGGAAATAAAGACACATATCGATTATAAATAGTGCAGTACACTATGCCAGTGCTCCTCACTAGGAAGTAAAACACAAGACGACTCGAATAGATGCAAGAGACACTTTTAATAGAGCATCCGTTGGTTAACAGAAATATAGCACACCACACTTTTAATCGCAGTATTCATCTTTATGTTTGTAGAGGTAATGGGTGATGTCTATAAAAGATGCTGTGATACATCCAGGAAATCTTACAATTACTCTCTGCAGCCTTTTAAATATGTGGGTTGGTGTGCTGACTGTCTGCTCAGGGTGACGACATCATCTGTTTCCATCAATTGTTGTGTTGTCAACACATCACTCACTGCTCTCCACCTGATGTGTGTTTGTTGCAGTATTACCCACCAAGCGCCCCTTCAGCCCATAGTCATGTATTAGGTGTATTAGGTGATAAGGTACTACCTCTTCAGCCTGGACCAAACATAGAATTACTTTCAAGCAAACGGCGACAGTTGCTTTTACTAGAAAAGGCCTGATCACCTGAAGCAGATGCAGCAGACGAAGACCAGAACATGTTTAGTTTCCAGCTATTTTAGTCCAGGTATTTCACATCTGTTTTACATTGTCTCATATCAGAAACATGAAAACTACAGGCCCTTTTTTTTCAGGATGTCTACACCTTAGAGCAGGCCATTGACCCTGTCATGCACTTGCTCGTCCATGTACACGGATATGTCTGTCACAAACTCTGTCTATGGTGACAACAGGTAACTTGAAATGATTGCAAATGCAATGTTAATGTAAATACTTGGGTCTGAGACAGCAGCACAAAATTCTGTATATCATGAACAAACACACACTTTTTATCTCCTGTGTGTCAGCGTGCTTCTACAGGGTTTTTGGTCCCCGCCAACCTGATGGAACCTCCACTGATTCACAAAACTTTCACACTAATGTCACTAAAATCCTATAAGATCTTGTTATATGGTTTACCTCCAATTAGCTGATGAAAATCCTGCTCATATCACAGTGTGGATGCAATGATTAACACATATTTATCCCTCTATAGTTGCATAGAAGTCTGCAGTTTCTGTTGGCCTTTAACTTTTATTTTTTATAGTGAGCACCTATCTGAAGGTGTGTGTATGGGTTTACTGCCCATTTCACTCATTACAATTACTCAGCAGGCATGCATCCCGTCCCAGTAATGAAGTGGGTGTTGAAGTGGGGGAGTTTGAGCCTGAGCGGCCACTGTTCTGTATCTCTGCTGCTGGATTGCAATGGCTGAGTGGCAGAGAATAGCAGCAGCGCTGGCAGTGTGGCACATAAGGAAAAGCGTGGTGGATTGGCAGACCAACCAAAGAGGCACAGGCAGCAGTCTGAATGTTTCAACGGAGTGTATTTGCTCAAGTGTCAGGAGGAAGGGAGAATTACATTTCAACGCCCAGCAAATAAAGTTTGTATTGATTTAATCTAACAGTAATCTGTTTTGCTGTCTGACACTGATTCTGGCAATAACTGAGAATCATGTAAGACAGCATTATAGGTAATATGGCCATAGATCAAATGGAGTTTGGGCAAGAGAAGGGCAATAGATCATGTTCCTGCTCTGCTTAGCTGTTGAATTTATAGACTAACCCCTGAATCACGGTGGCTTTCTATTTAAGTTTTCAATTTACGGACAAAGGATTTGCTGTTCTCTGCTCTCTGTAATTTCATTGTCAACTTCAACCGGTTCCTGGAGATTGGGAGCTGCGTCTCTCTCACTACTGATCATCAAAACGGATTTTTCACATGGCAACTAGAATTCAACATGTAATTTAAGATTATTATATTATCATATAATACCAAGTATACTTTTTTAAATGTCTTCACAGAAATATTTCAACACTACGACTAATACTGAACATTCACTTTAATGCACTTTTAGTTTTTTAGAATACATTTGGATACATAAATTAGTTCAATGAGCGATATATTCATCTTATTCGGCATTGTCTTAGGGTCATTACATATCTTTCTGTACCCTTTTGGTGTCATACACAAAGTCTAATTAATCCATTCTAAAAAAAGAACACACGCACGATGAAAAAGATAAGAACAATGACAGTCACCTATTTTACAGGTGATATCATCTGACATGCTCTACAGTATTTATTACAAGTGCAGATTGTGCCTTGCTGCAACACAATAAACCATAGGGGGACTGATAATGATGAAGTGCTAGCACCACCCTCTGGTGTCCAGTAGTACTGCATGTACTAAAAAAATGCTTAAAAACCATGTTTGTGAACTAAAAAGTCTTGTTATGTAGCTATTTTGATTGATAACGCCCCCTAGTGCTGAAAAAACATGTGCAAGCAACATTAAGAAAAAGTAACAAACAGAACACATTCTTCCTACCTTGTGTGCTGCAGCAAAGTATATTTGGGGTGCCTTCCAAACTGTCCTGACCTTCTCTCGAAGTTTCAGGTCCTTTGGAATAACAATGCAGTTATCAATGTCCAGCTCTGGGTAGATCACCTCTAGACCACCACTGCATTTGAAGAGATGAGATTAATGTTTGAATTATTCCCAAAACCTATGATCTAGACATTCATGGGGTACAATAATAACTGTGAAACAAATGGATACATCAGCCACCCTTATTAAGTCCTGACTGCCTAGTTGCCCATATTTCTCACACCAGTTTGTGACAATCTGTTCAGACATCAGCATTACACTTCTCTATGCAGAGACAATATATATTATGTCTTCAAAGACTCTACAGCAAGAAAGAACTTCATTTATATTCCATTATATTCCAATTTAAAAGGTATTATGTGTGGCACCATGAAGGAGAGGGAGAAGGGATCATGAGCGCGGTTGTCTTTAGTGATGAATAGACCCCACTGTCAAAGAATCTCTGTCAGATCATTTCATAAAAAATGCTTTGATGTAATTTGATTCTACTGTCTAGGGCTGCAGGTAACATTAACATTCGATGAGTCCACGATTCATACAGCTGCTGTAGCAAAGGTTACATGGCAGATTGAATCTTGCATTGTCATCGACTGTTAAAAACAATTGTACTTCCAAGTTTCTTAACATCATGTTGCCTTGTGCAGCAGCTTGGTGGCTGGTGTGACACACCTGTCATAGGAAACAATTGGTATTATGAACTATTTATGTCTCCACTGAATTACTGTGCTGCTGAATTCCACACAGTTAATTTAAAACTTCTATTATTTAAACACTGTGGTAATAGCTGAAAGGTGGAAGCTGAAATGTAAAACTTTAATATTCATGGACGTTTCTGTGTGTGAATTTCAATGTCACTTGCAGATCTCTGAGGTTTTACTTACTGACAGAATGATACATCCAGAGCGCTCATGGTGTCTGGTGCTGTATCCACATGATACAATCCCAAAATACCTAACAGCAGAAATGCTGGCATGTCCTGCAGAAGAGCAGTATTCAGTTAGCCAAGAAATCTACTTTGTGTTCAGGAAATCTACCACATAACATAATAATTCTTTTCTTTGCCAGGATGAGCTCCAATGGGGGATCAGGGGAGGAGTCAAACATATCGGCTTCATTTTTATCTGTGTGTTATTGTTGTATGATGTTACAACGGGACACAGTACTGGAGTGTTTTCACACCACAGGTGTAGTGAGACAATGTTGATGTTGTTTGAATATATGTGACATAAAGTTGCCGAATTTAAATACATGAATAGAATTTACTCACTAATATGATCTGTCTTGTGTACATTGTTGAGGTGACTGATAGGATTTGACAAAGACAACCTGATTTTTCACTGAACCTACCAAAGAAAGGCCTCATTACATTTTGAGGCACACCTTTAATTCACATTAGCATAGGTGAAGATGTGTCTGCCAACAGGATTACACAGAAAGAAGCTGATCCTGAACTCTTGGCTGAGGTCAGGTAAAAGCTGTTACCGTACTTTCCTTCAAGCCTGTCAAACCAACATTGTAAAATGCTGCAGGGTTCTATACAAACAACACAGTGAAGATATCATGGCGACAAATTCATACTTGTTCAATCAGTATGTATTCATTTCTGAAATATAAAGTGGCCAATACATGGAAAATGTCAGGTGTTGAGCAGCCATGAGCGAATAAATGCAGATATATTTTTCCACCTTATTTAATGCATTGTCAAATGTTGACATCTGTCGAAATACTACAACTACTACTACTGCTGCTACTAAAATAGACGGCATTCATCTTCTGTGTCTGTAACTTGATGTATGAAGAAATGGTGTATCTGTATGCACATGTCGGGCTAACCCTGACCCTGTGTGTCAGTGTCAGTCCTTCCTTTGTACTTCCAGCCAGTGTTCCTGCCATCCGCTCCATGTCCATAAATAACCCTATCACGAACTTTGAACCTACTCCAACCAGTTCTGTGGCTGATTTACTGCACCGACTTTAACCTCTGTGCGTCACTTCCTCAGCAGCGGGACGTTATAAATACTCCACTACAAAAATACATTTAAAAACACACGCACTGTAAACATAAAGAGCCTTTCGTGACTGTGCCTATTTACTAGTGACGTGTACTTTTTGCTGTGTTCATCATTCTACAGAGATAACCCACGGCTGCCATCGACGTGTACCTTGCTCAACGCTCTCTTGTCATTTGAATTAGCATAGAATCATTAGCATCACTCAAACCTAGCAAACATCACAGTTCACCTGTCCGCAACGTATCAAGTGTTCGAACAGATCAACATTGCGCTGCACAGCTGATTTAGACCTGTGCGTTTAGCACATAGTTGTCCATTTAATCGTACCATCTGTCACAAGTTGTCAGTATTGTCTTGTCTCCTGCTGGTTGTGTCTGCGCATGCGCAGCGTAGCAGGCTCTGCTGACCACCTGTCACCTGACGGCTGCAGGAGTTTCATATGTGCAAGCTCGGAAGAAAACACCGACACAAACACACTGCTCTTTTTGATACGTCTTTTTTTAATTCAGTAAATATTATTTACACATTTTCAACAACACATGCTACAGAATTTCAGATGTACACATCCTAAACAATAAAAACAGCTTGTAAGAACAAAAATACTTGACGAAGGAAAACGTCATCCTGACTTTTAACACTGAGAAAACATTCATTTTTTATTATTATAATTTTTATTTTCATTTTCTAATTTCTGAACAAGGCCTCTTAATCTATGCAATAGTGATTGTGCAGCATTTATATGTTATTATTCCTGGTGCTGCTAAAGCTCCCTTTGGTTTGTGCTTCTCTGCAGCGGTGATATTAGCACCCAAACATGGAAAAGGGCCCCCAGTGAAGCTGTCTTTGTAATTAATCATCTAATCTTTTTCACCTGATGTCATCTACGTACCTAATGATGCTAATATACACAAATGCAATTGGGATAGGACCTGGTGCTACACAGCAGTGCAAATTTGTTGTTTGAAAGTCAAAAATTTCAATATGCATAGTACAAAAACAGTTCCTATGGTAAACTATGCAATATCTCAAATTAATCTCTATGTCAAGATTGATTCCAAGTCATTACAATAACTATATTTACAATTATGCGTTGCAATGTAATTTCTCCGACGGCCACAGCAATTTATGTGCATGACTTCAAAATTTGAGCTTAAGTAGCATGAAGCAAAATGTCAAAATGATTAAATAAATTTGAAATCCCTGCATTCATTTGATGGATAATGCCACAAATTAATGATTTTGTTTCAGTTAGGTGCCTTGATAGTCCTCTATTAGTTTCTTGTGTACAGCTTTGAAAGGGACCTATTTCCCTACGCAGTGTTCAAACTACAGCACACTCATCACACTCCTTAAAGCACACACCGATTGCATGATATCCAAATTATGCATATTCACAAATACACACAGCTTGACAACTTAACATAGCAAACGGACTGGCAACAACATGAACACTACTTTACATTCAATACCATACACTACACTGTACATTAAGGCATGAGGTGTTGTTGACGCAATACATCAGCAGAAGATGCCTTGAAACCGTAATGCACTGAGGAATGAAATGCATGTTTGTCTTCATCAATCACACTACTGTGGCATTTCTTTACAATACATACACTCCTGGGATTAACTATTACAATTAACTCTATGTAGAGTCACAACTGGACACCGCTGCGTGGAAGCTGGATAACTGAAAACATGATAAAACAGGACAAAGCTGGCTCTGAGGATACAATGTCCATGTCGTCTCCTATGTCTGACCATGAGAGATCTGAACAGTTTACAATGACAGTTCTCATACAGCTAGATAATTGATACTTGTAGTGAGGATGTACAAACTTCATCTAGTTTGGCAAGCTCTACTCATGCAGTGTAGTTATCAGGTCAGAAGCTACGACAAGCAACATTTTCCACACTGAACTAATTCATACTACTGAATCATTTTAAGTTTTTTGTTGGGTTGTAAAGAAATGGCAAACAATAAGCAAACATATGCAGAGGTGGACAGTAACGACTCGACTTGAGTACTGTAGTTAAGTACTGTTTTTGAGTTTCTGCACTTTACTCGAGTATCTTTTTTATAGCCACTTATACTTCACTAAATATATGTTAAACTCCACCCCATGTCTGTCAATGTTACTCTGAAGTTATGTCAATTTTGCAGATTGTGGAAGATATAGCATTATGCTGTTCTGAGCCACACTCCAATCCAGAAGGTGTAATGCAATGTATCTAAATTGATGTTGAGAACAGGTATACTTGGAGAGTATGTTACAATTGTATGAAGAAAATACTACTGATAAGATTAATTAGGATTTTGAGTCTTAACTGTTTACTGAAAACAAACCATATCTTCAAGAACTCAACAAAAAAGAAATAAAAAACTTAAAACTCTCTGTCAAACCTATGATGCAAAAAACAAAACAAAAAACACTATAATAATCCTTGGGTTCCTTGGGTTCTGAGCCTTTTTCAGTTCTTCACTTAACAGAATTTATAACACAGCTCTTGATGCCACAGGTTTCCATTCGGCTGGTTCAGAACCATGAGGTTTGACACAGTGCAGCAATAATTCATCATTGTATTAATAAAAAAGGAAGTTTACTTTTCATACTTCAGAAATGATAAAAAGAAAGCACTGTACTTTTACTTAGGGAGAAAATGACTTGACAACTATCACTTGTCATGGAGAAGTATTTGACCAGTGGTATCTGTACTTTAACTCAAGTGACAGTTGTACCCACCTCTGATCGTCAGTAGGATTAGTGAGGCTTTCTCTAATATATGCATGTATTGTATTGTAGTTTAATTTGTACAGATGTATCTACTTTTCTTGATCTGGAGATGTAACTAGAGGCCAGCACAATAATTATTTTGCTGTTTTCAACAACAGTGTGTAGCTGCACGGTAACAAAATGCAAGTCATTGAGTCAAGTCTATGTCCCGTATGTATTACTCAGTAATAGCGTGCTGTCCTGCTCACTGCCTGCAGTGCACAATTAGTTATCTGCACATTACAGTAATGCGATTACTTACTGTTCATGTGATATATATACAATTTAGAATATTACCATTCTGTAATGATAATTTTATGTGGTACAAGTCCATGAAACAATCAAGTACAACAGATGAGAATCATGTCCTGTGCGGTGTGCAAAACAAATCAAGAAAAATGATATCGGCAATGCCTCTTTGAAACACTTTTAAAGTTAGCTGCAGAATGTCCAGGCACCATAGTGTCTTTAGTGCTGTTTACCACGGCGCTGCAGCAAGAGGTTCTTGTGTGTCTCTGTAAAGAAGAGTCCAAAAAGTGCTAAAGCTGTGCAGATGAACGTGGATGACTTCAGCCAGGAAAGACGAGGCCTCCTGCGTGTGCAAGTGTCGCACATGTCCTCAGATCAACTGAATCGCGAAAGCCCAAGTCACCGGCAGTCAAGGATATGATTACAGAGAAAAGGTAGTGTACATTTTAATGTTCATGGAAAACATTGGATGCATTGTAGCTGATGAGACTATTCAGGGTGATACTGGAGCACTGAGGATGGGGCCTTAAGAGTCCCAGCAAGCAGTAAGATAAGTAATTCATGGTCTGATAACAGATACTTTCTGTGATCTCTTGTGTCTTTGGACACTAATTGGATTCATGTAACTAAAGCCCTTAGGTGGCCAAAATCCAATGGATAAATTCAGAGCATGTCCAGACCTGCATCCCTTAGCTGTGCAAGATGTACACAAACATTCAACAAAAATACATTTGACCTTCTCAGTAATTTCATTTCCGTAGACACAATCATCATCAGCCTGGCCATTGTAGATGAACAGTTGATGCCTGGGCGGCTATGTATTTTTCCATGCTGTTGATAAGATATTGTGCACATAGCGTAGTAGATTGTACAAACACTTAAGGGCAAAGTGCTTTATCTCTGAGACTTAAGTTTTGAGTTAATTTGCTGGTTTTTGCAGCTGATAAGCAACACTTGGTTTTCAGTTCCGGTGACATGATGATAATTCTGATCATTCTGTACCAGCAGAGTCCTGTTTTAAAAACATGAGTGATGAAATAGTCCGGTCATCCATTTGATTTGTTATTTGCGCCAGTAACACACTATCCTATGTCTACAACGGTCATATAAGTAAGTCTCATGTATGCCAACGTACAAATCTAAGGAACACAACTAAAACTGCCAGATTGAGCTGATCTTTCTAGCGAGGAGGAGTGCTATTCAATTGTGGAGGCCAGAAAAAGAAGAGAAGATTCATTGTGGCTGAATAATTGATCAGTACTTAGCCACCAGTGCTTATCCTCTATTGAATCTTGAGCAACTCACGTCCCCATAATGTCCCAGTGACCTGGCCTTACCACTTGGTCAGATGACAGCAGATGAACCAGACGAAGGAGAGTTTGAGTTAGGGGACGAGGGAAGGTTCCAGAAGAGCCACTTGCGTTTGCATTGTCGTCTCTGATATAGGTAGTCCTCCCTGTCGCGCTCTTTGCGTGCTCTTTGGTAGTGGTCATCCTCCTTCAGGTACCACACCGGTGGCCAGCGATGCTTCTCAAAGTAGTCTTGGTTCTCTGCATGAGAGTTCACAAGTATGTGAAATGCAAACTACCACCTCCACAAGACAGTCAGAAACCTCAGCTTGTGTCCATAGTGATGGACCTTCTTCCCTTTGAAATGTTCCCCTTTCTCATCACCTCGACACCTTTGTGTGTCCCTTTTGGTACACACAAATCTCTCGTCCTGTACAACTTTTATTTTATACTATTTTATATTTCATTTTATTTCAGTTAGGTGTTGACAGTCAGTTGAAGGTCTCTAATTGGTGCTAAATCAGAAGTGTGGTACCTGTAGACTTGGCTTTCATGTCTCGGGGAAACTTGCGGCAAACACTGTTGTAGTTGGTGCAGATGTGGTGAAGACACCAGCCAGTCAGCTGCTGCGCACCGTGGAACTGTTAGAATGCAAAAGCAAAATCTGCAGTTTTTGCAGGAATGTTGTGTATCACTGACAGTAATTGCAACATTTTCCAGAAGTACTCTAAAGACTCGTCATATAATAATATTTAGTTATTTTATTTGTACAGGCCAATTCATACACCAATATAGCAACTCTACTAGAGACATGCCTTCATCAACAGAAAAACAGTTAAAACATTACATGACAGACGGGTCAGAGTACCTGGGCCATGTCAAGATACACCAGAACATCTCCGTCAATGTCCGTCCCCATCATTGCTGCCTCTGTCAATACTGTTACTGTGTAGAGTTCTGAAAGAAACATTGAATGAAGTTACAGGCATTAACAAAGACCTTATACACATTAGTCTGGTGTCAGAGAACCCTGGTTACTATTCAACAAATGTATTTACCAGTAAGAGCAACCAGGTGGGGGAGACAAAGCCTATTGGCAAGTACAATGAGCTCCATTGCATCCAGGTCAGGCCGAGAACAAAAGCGTCCCGTGTAAAGGTATTCTAGCACAGCCCTCATACAGCTGCGAGTCGTGTTGGGAAACAGCACCTATGAGACAGGAGGTTGTGACACAGTCATTACGGCTCCCAGCTGGTTGGGAATCGTTAGAAAAATACATCACGTCCAATTCAGCTGTCGACACTTCAGTCCCTTCAGTCGTGTGTTAACTCATTTTGACTGCAAACTTGGGGAAGGATGTTTACTATGAGGCTCTAAAATGATTGTCGGTTTTAATACCACCACCAGGCTTGTATTTGAATCAGCACTGGTTTGTCTGTCTGACTGCCAGCAAGATTATGACAAAACTACACCTGCACAACCAACAACCAAGTCAAGGATAAATGCATTTTTTTCTATTTATGGGGGTTGAAAGTAATTATAGCGCAAATCGTCGGAACATAAATTGCACATTAAAAAGCAGCTTTAAAGACGACATGTTCAACGCCCTTTCTGGAGCTTGTTTGTTGCAAAAAAGTGTGTTTTACAGTCACCAAGTCAGGACAGAGTGGAGGACAGAGCTTTGTGTTGCCATAGAGATTAATACATTAACAGAATGAGATGTGACACTTTGCAAAGAATCCACAGACTAAGTTTAGAGCTATCTTAGTATCTAAGCTACTATATCAGACGGTAGTTAATCTTTGTAGTGACAGTTACAACGAAGGAATTCAAGATGGAGAGTCGCATTCATGAGAAGACAGCATGCAAAGTAAACAACAACCCTCAACATACTTGAAGAGCACAGTGAGAAACTTGCTGTCATTGAACAATGATGCTTGATATGTGTACGCCAACAACACGTTAGTTGAAATATAACATCACTCTGGGGACAATACAACAGAGAGGGGGGGCACAACAATCTGAGTCTCTCAGTGGCAGAAACAATCATGCCGTTAGCAGTTATGTTGTTACACAATTTGGCCCAGGCCGTTGCCATTTTGGTCCCTATGAGTCATTTCCATTCACATTCACTGGGCCTACATGGAAAAATACTGAAATGATCGTTTAAACTAAAAGGGCACATCCCTTCAGCACAGCACAAAGCATTTGGCAGAGGTTTGTGCTCTCAGAACACAGGCCTGTCAGCGGGATTACGCAAACACTAGCAGCTCTCAAGCAGCGCTGCCTCAAGGGGTTTACTGTAAAATCTGTCACGGCACCTCCAGTCAGCCCAAACACTACTGTCAAACTTTTTGAATGAACCAGAGTGATATTCCACCAAAGAGCCTTTTGCCCAGTAAGCATGAAACACTCCTCTTCGAAGTGAGGCTCATTTCTAGTAGTACTACAAATACATGTGATTTTTTTCAGCCTGCACATAATAAAGGGGTCGATGACAGCTGAAGGTCATTCATTAGTATCACTCTCAGATAAGGTAACGAAACGAGTCTAAGCTCACCAATCCACACTATGTTAGGATCACAGAAGGCCAGAGTAATTGTATTAGTGATTTGCAATCCTCTGATTTAATTAAACTTTGTACAGAGAACACATACTATAGTTTAGTGGATTGTTTCACTAATGCACTATGCAAATGTACGGCAATTAAATTTTGAAATGCCGCTACCTTTTACATCCACTGTCAATGAGAAAGCTGATTCCTTCCACAGCAGAATCAATGATATCTTACTTCTTTGGTGCAACTCTCCACGAAAGGTCCACCAAACATAGCTGCCATCCAGTCACAGCTGGAGATGAGCAGAGGCTTGTGGGCCATTATCGTCCCATCGTCTAGTTTAAATACTACATCTGCAACAGAAAGGTGAGGCACTTTTTTCAATTTGTGCATTTTAGTCCAGTCAAGTCAGATGTTATTTGAATAGCATCAATACACACAATGGTTACCATGACACCAAGCACTATCCTAACAGAAACCAAACATTCACACAAGCACGCTCTTAGCGATGTAGGCAAGGTTACATGTGGAGGGTTTTGTGCCTCTACTATTTGGGCAGAGAGACGGAGAGAGAAGAAAAAGAAATGAAGGCAGATGGTATCAAATCAGACAGACAGACAGACAGACATACGATCTATAATGGTGTGAATACTACGATTGACTTAGCTGTATGTTTTCAAAAGAGTGCTGCTAATTTACTTTGACTCAAGTAGAACAATACAACAAAGAAGAATAACATCTTTTCATGTACCTGAAAAGGTGCCTTTGGCCAAGCACTCTTTGACTCGGTTTGTGCGGCGTACATGGAAGGCTTTGGTGATTTCCTGGTTCATGAAGGCTTCGTTGTTGAGAATGTTTGCCACCATCATCCGCAGGTCAAAAACCTCTAGCAGCTCAGCTATGTGCGCAATGTGCATCAGCTCTTTCTCGTTCTCGTCTAGCTGACCTGTGTACAGGTAGCGAAGTACGGCGCGAAAAGGACCGAGCTGCATGGATTGGTCCATGTGCACCACAGTCATGGGCCTGGGGCTGTACGTCACCGGGTCATCGACCAGTTCCTCCTGGATACTCACAAAAGCTCGACTCCACGAGGAAAGCAATCTGCCCCGTCTTCCCCCGTCTGAGTCTTTCAAAGTTCCATCACTCGTACACGCTCTCAGGTTGGCTCTGTCTCCGTCGTCACTGCTCTCGCAAACGTCGAAGCTAGCAGCACGCATCAACAGCTCTCTGCCAGAGAGAGGACCACGGGGGGGCCTTTCAATCTCCTCGTTTTGTCTGTCCATGATAAAGAGGTCATAGAACTTTGAAGAGGATGTTGACAAGTATATCTTGTGTGCAAAGATTTTCTGTCGCTCCTGCAGGACCAGGATGACATCAGCACAGTGTGGGTCCTCCAGGAGACCGACTGGATGCTCCTCGGTGGTAGTTGGGGGAGGAGGCACAGTGATTATAGGGGGCGGAGGTTTGGGTGGCAGGAAGGGCGCCTGAAGGAGAGGCCGCTGCACATTTCTGAGGTGTGATTTCCAAAATTGCAAGTGACGGCGTGATATGAGAGCAGCTCGGATAGCGTTATCAAAGACGTCCTTGACTCCAAATTGGGCAACTACACTGGTTTCATAATATGGCACGCCTAACTCTTTGGCCACCTCCCGGCCTCTCTCTGGAGGAAGTATCTCATTTGATTTAATGGGTCTGAAAAGGAGCAAAACATATCAAAAACATTCAAAGTGAATATTAAAACAGGCTTTTACATCCATATGAACCTTTCAAATCCTGACTCAGGATGCACCATACCTGGCTAAAGGTCTCCGTGCTCTATTTACTGCCTCTAGGTCAGCATAGCGTAGATCCAGCTGACAGCCCACCAAAATGACAGGCGCACGGGGGCAAAAGTGTTTGATTTCAGGATACCACATGGTCTTCACATGGTATAGAGAGTTCGGGTTGGCGATGGAGAAGCACAGCACAACCACATCAGACCTGAATGGATGCAGACAGTAAATATTTAAACTCAGATTGCACCAGACAAAGTCGATTCAACTTTTTCAGGTTCTCACCGGCCATAAGCAAAACGCCGGTCTTTGTGATGGTCTCCGAAAGTATCCCAGAGACGGAGGGACACACTGACATCATCCACCACATCTCTGGAGCGCTCTAGAACCTATCACAAAACATATTTATTCACATATATCTGATCTGGTGAGTCTTGAATTCCAATATCATATGACTGCAAAGTCAAAGGTATATGTAGAGAGCAGATAGGTCTTTGAATCATTGGCAGAAAGGAGGGCAGAAAATACATCAGCGCATGCAGCGTAAGGGAGAAGTGGGGCTATTGGTGTCATCAGATCAGGAAAGATGTGTATGGGTTGTATACTTGGACGCAACGGTGGTGTTTCTGTACGAAACGACCACACATTTGCATTTACACCTAAACTCATCTCCTTGTGGCCTAAAACTCTAAAACATCTTTGCACGTTTTGAAAGCATATCTACAGTCGTTGGTGGACATCCATGCTTACCTCCTGGCATACTCTGTACTGGTCGATTGCCCAGACTGTGGGCACATGTGTCGCCAGTAACTGGTACTGAGTCAGTGTGGCATTGCAGGCTCGTGCGCATATAAGGCGGGTCTTTCCAACAGCATTGTCCCCCACCACCACACACTTGATGGTTTCAACGTTTGGCCTCTCATAGTCCATATCAGAATCTGTCAAATGGGACCTGTCAAAATATAAAGACGTACAGAGAGACGGTCAATGCAAGAAGTCATGAACTGCCCTGATCAGTCGAGAAAGGTGGATCGATGGGGATGTTCTGCTCCGACTCCTTATCGGCACTGCAAGTGCTGCCTGCAGAGCTCTCAATGAATGGTCTCGTGACTTCCTGTGCCCATTCACAAGTTCCCTGTCGTTGATCGTAGAGTCCAAACATATTTAAAGGGACAGGCAATCAAAAGTGTCCCAAACAAAATTTGAATTTAAATAGAATTTACAACAAATCCAGAAGTGCAATATCATATTTCTGCTGATTTCAAATTTGGTGAGCAAAACCTAAAAATGGTCATCTATCAAACGGTAAACTGTGTAGTTTCTCTTTTGTGAGCAGAAGGCTGACAAAAATCCCCCTAATCGGTACTGTATGTCATCCTGTCACCTTCTGCACACCCAGAACATGTATTCCAGTGTTCAAGCTTGTTTTCAGGTAAAGCAAAGCCTCAGCATGTATTTATCACCAGGCTGTACATGTCTGACATCCACAGCATGGCCTCATTAAGTGAAATGGAGGAAAGGGTTGATGGAACATTACCATCACTTGAAAATGGTGGCCAGACTGGTTTCCAAGGTAACTGTCTCTCAAGTGTGTCACAGCTCATTTCAAACACTCAGCTATTAAACCTAAAAGGATTGTTATGACAACACAAATTTGTCATAAAACTAGCACCAAATCCAGCCCCAAAAGGTCTTCATATAGTGTGTGTAGGATATGGATGCATGCTCATTCAAACGTCAGATCATCATTGACTTTTGTCCCAGCGTCCTCCCCCTACATGGGGGAAACTTCACAGGCAGTGGGAGAGTTGGGTGGCACCTTTGTCATCATTTATATTTGGATCCCCACTGGTGCTCGTTTGACTCCTGGATTTTGTGCATCTGACCACACACTAATGAAAGTTACACCACCTCTCACAATGTTAATTTGCTATTTGTTCCTTATGTAGACGGATTTAAATTCACTAAAATCGCTCCTGCTTAAGAAATCACTATTAAGGGTGTGTGTGTGTGTGTGTGTGTGTGTGTGTTTTTCCTTCAATGTCACTTGCAGCCATTCATAAAACCAGCCTTCATTGATGCACATCCTGCAGTCTCATCGCCTCCACATCGTGTGTCTGTATGTAACATACAACGTGTGTACATGTGTAAAATCGGTGACAGACTGACCTTAGGCTGGGCCTGCATGACACCAGACAAACACATCGCCCCCTATTTATTTCTCATTCATCTGCTCTTTTCTTCCTGTCACACCGTGCGACTCCTGCATCGGTGAGTCGCGTCTGGATGCGATCGTCGCCTTCGGGTTATTGTCCTTGGATGGAATAAACGTTAAAGGCAGAAGGCAGCCGATCGGAGCAAAGGACGAGCAGTCGCCGGTCAGGTGGCTCTGCTGCATTACACCTTATGTAACTGCTCGTCACCGACTCTTGAGCTTGTTTATCTCTAGTCGTCGCAAAATCACCGCTAACCGAGTCGGGGTTGAGCGATCATCGCAAAGGAAAAGGAAATAAGTCATTGCCCCCCTACCGCAAAGTGAGGAAGTGCTGCATCGGGTTGGTCGATGGAGGCGAACGACAGCAGGACTCCATCGGATGCGACTGGCACCTGACGGCAGCTCGTGTTTAACCTCATCTTCAGAAGCAGGTGGACGGGGTTTGGAGACAGGAGCGAGATGTTCGAGGAGGAGGAGGAGGAGGAGAAGGAGGAGAACTCCGGATCAGCGCGATGAGTCCGGTTTGGAGCCCGTCGACAGAGCTGCTGCTGCCGCTGCCCGGACCGAGAGAAGCTCCTCCGCTGGCTGGAGGCCTCCGCAGCTAATAATAGACGGGAACAGAACACACGCACACACACACGCACACACATTCATTGCTGAATACTGATCCACTTTAACATGAATCCCATTCCAGACCCCCCCCCCCTCAACAAACACTGAAAGGTAGAACTTCGCCCCTTTGTTTGGTGTTACCAAAGCTATGTAAGATATTATATAGTACAAAAAATAAAATCACGACATTACCAAGTAATTATCACTAATTATCACAAGGTAATAACTTGTTCTCACAAGATAATTAATCTGTATTTGTGCACCATCCGTGTACTTCTTATGGCTCACACTGACACTTTCACTTGTTCTTTTCAGCAGCAGACAAGTCACATGATAAAGTCATGTTTCCTAACTGTTGGGTTAAATCACAGTGTGTACACAAAAGACAAAAATCATGCATACAAGTCCTGAGACACATACACTACTAGATTTTTATTGACCCACAAAGGAACTTGACTATGATTGTTTAACTAATGACCTTTGTGTACTTCAGACCAAGGTACTACATACATACACATTCATAATCATCCGTCCAGTCTTTCACCGTCCACGGACAGATACTCATTCTTAACAAGGTACGAGGGAACAATAAACCCACAAGGTCAATTGTTTATGGAGCCATGGTTCATTGTTGTTGTTCATTCTTTTGAGATATTAGACTTACTCTTTTCTTCCCCTCTGTCACTCACATTCATAAATCTACTTTTGTCATGAAAGGTAATTCACATGATATAATAGTTGAGATGCTCTGTATGAAAAAAGGATTTTGAGCACAGCATTAAAGCAAAGGAGCACTGGGGGCTCCAGTACATGACCTTCCTGAAAACATCAGTGGCCAGGGTTAAAGAAATGAAGCATTGTAGATGTGGTCTCAATTACAATCCATAAAAAAAGCTGTAAATCCCAAACTTAACTTTATATGTCATGAAAAAATACCTTTGAACACCAGAGTCTACTGAAACCATGGCGGCGTACAAAAGTAGCAGTGTTATACTATGACCATGGGCACTTATATATACATAAGTTCTTCTGGAGTACTACATGGCACCAACCTGATGTGTAATATTGCTTGTAATGTGCATTGCTCAGTCTACACCACCAGGTGACACTGACACTCTGCAGTCATAGACAACCGTACGTAGTGAGGGTACAAATAACAAATAAAATCATAGAATTTGAACCCACACACTTCTGATTGTAGTAGCTGTGTCTTAAAGTATATATCATTTGTACTGAGTAAAGTCTTTACAGCATGAAATCAATCACCAGGAACCCTTGAAACACTGGCTTGTATGCACAGTGTTTAGAAACAGAAGAAAGGGTATGAAAGCAAACATAATCATACATTGATTGTTGACAAAACAGCAACAATATTGTCACAAGTAGCAGTACCATAATATATTTTACCATTGTCAATATGTTGGTAATGGGGGTGAAGATGACAGTATTTCTGTTTCAGTTATTTCCTTTCCTTCAAATAAATATATTTTTTTTAATGTTAGGCAATTCAGCCAATGTCCAAAGACTAAATTATGAAGTAACTCTCTTTTAGCGCAGCATTTCCTTTCCGACATTCAAGTATTTGAACTGCACATTTCACACACAGAACACACAAAGTAAACTGACGAGGTGTGAGTTTGAATTGCTGTCCAATCCTAAAGGTCACTGGTTTGACCTCTGACATCATCTGTTTTTCCTTTTGACTTTTGTGGGAATTTCTCAAATTCAGTTTAATCAAGTCTCTATCGATTTGTCTAAACAATATTCCTTGCCCCGAACTTTGATTCTTCAGGGGTTAGTTGACTTTTGCTTGTGGAAATGACATAGAATATGACATAGAAATACTGATGTACCATACTGAACGAGAAATTGCACAATACCACATGTGAGGGATAAATGTTGTGCAAGCAAAACCAATAGTTGACACCAACTTTAAAGTGAACTTTGCTTTGTGCTGGAGTCCTTAGCCTGAGCCGGAGGTCCTAACCATTCAGATAAGTCAAAGGACTGCCGCTGTCTGTGGGTCTCTACTTTTTATCACTATGGCCGCTACTTCGAAAGATCTCAACAGCCCTTTCTGTCTGGACATGTACCATGTGTCTGAGGAGTTTGGTTTCATCCTTCCTCACCCCCTGGTAGGTGAAAGAACGCTGTGAAATTTTCCCTGTTTACTGCCATGAGTCTGATATAATTTCATTATCTTGTATCATAAAGAGTCTTGAATTTTGAATGTTGATTTAATGGAGCTGTGTGTCCAGTCATACTCAAGTGAAAAGTGTTAATTCATCAGTCATGTTTGTTTTATCCTGAAGGAAGCTGTTTGACATCACATTTAAAGTTAAAATTCAGAGGATACTTTTTCCATAACATCACATCAATACAAAACTAGAAACAAAAAACACCCACATATAATGTACAATTTCACATTTAAAGGAACAACTTCCACCTTATTATCAACCATGGATGGATATTGTCCTGCAACTCCCAGAGCTTGTGAATGCTCGTGAGTTGCGCTCCCATATTAACAAGGTAGGTGGCGACAACAAACTGCTACGGATCTGTTCTCAGTGTTAATGGGGCCATGGGTCACTGTTCTGACCGCTGCTTTCCAGATGCCTCTGCTGAGCACCCAGTATCTGCAGAGACATCGGGAGGTACGACTGGCCCACCTGGCCCTTGGTTTTATGACCATGGGGTATGTCTGGCAGGAGGGAGAGAATGACACCGTTGAGGTAAATGTTGTATTGCTGTAATGCTGTATTTGTCCTTCCTTTGGTGTTTTTTTTTCCCGGTTAATATAAGAAGTCACATACATGTGAGTGAGATTTACCTTTCAGATAAGCAAGTAAACGTGTGAACGCGTGATGGTTGCGTTAGAAAAGGTTTTATTGTAAGCAATCGTATATGACAAAGCTTGGGAGTGCAAAGGAGGACCCCGTCTGCATCCACCTGGTGTAATGTTGCCAGAGGTGTCGACAACTTTGTCATTCCAGACGTATCAAAAGTGGCCGAGGTTCACTTGTCCTGAAAAGCTGGTGTGTGACCATTTAAGATGGACTATCCCAGATGGGTGCCAACTCAACGGTATTAGAGAAGGTGTGAGCAAATGGACCAGTCGTTGGGTGATATGTACCTCTCCTCAGTGATGCAGGCCTTATGTCCAGGGGAGTAGGACAGTCAAGGGTAAAGTTTAACCTGCGAAAAAACCTGTCTCTGAGTCTGGTGGGGATAGAAAATGTATCATTATACGTAAGATAAGTCCTTCAATACCCTGACGGAGTCTGTGATCTCTTCTTTCCATTGACTTATGTTTAACTATGTAGTTCCTGTCGGGGTGAGATGATGAACACACAGTGTAGGAACTTTTGGTCTGAAGATAGGCACTGACCATGGATCATTTAACCCCCATGTCAGAAGCCCCCATTCCCCACAATGAACTCCATCTGATGACTCCTCTTTAAATCCACATTCATTCCAGGAAGAAGGGTTGATATTGAGACGAGAGGATGCAGGTATGAGATGCTGGATGGTTCTAGACAGTTTACCACGGCCACAGTCTCTACCCACCAAATCAATCCTCTGCCTGTCGAGTATGTTTAGTATGGAGCCTCTTCCAGGAGCCACTAAAAAGTCTGAATTTTAGCAAATTAATGAAACGTAAACAACCAAGATCTTCCTACAGGACTTCTCTGACCAACGTAAACTGACTGGGGTATTGGTGACACTACCAGGGAGTTCGAAATGTCCAACATCATTTATTTGATGTGATGTGTGTTATTTGAGTCTAATGTGGTGAAGAACTGATGGCTTTTCAAATTTAAACGATCCCCCTCAAGACACTCCCGCACGCTCTGGCTGTTCCATACTGGGAGGTGTCACAGCGCTTAGGACTTCCCCCAATTCTCACTCATGCAGATGCTGTGTTAGCTAACTGGAGGAAGAAAGATCCAGAGGGGTAAGATTAGCAAATTTTACCTTTTCTTCTTTTCTGCAGGTTCTCCTCATATATTAACGTGTGCTTTTTGTCTTTTGTACGTTCATCTTCATTTTGGTCAGACCACTTGACATGGAGTAAGTGCATTTTATTCCAATCCACCCTTGGTTTGTGATGTTTGAACAGTTACATCAAAAATCGCAGGAAAGTAAAACTTGCGCTCACGTAATGCAGGAATTTGGAGCTGCTGGTCAGCCTTCCAGGTGGGGAGTCAGTGAGAGGTTTCTTCATGGTCACATTACTCGTGGAGATGGCAGCTGTTCCTGCACTGAGGGTACCGATGCATTCAGCGTGCTCCAATGTGGAAATGAATGGCAAAATGTATCTAAACAAGGCACAGTGATACGATGCCACTGGAACCGGAACTATGTTGCAGAACATTCCCATGGTGATTAACTGTGCCAGATGTGGTGATACTGAAGCTGTGGCCAAAGCCCTGGAGCAAATCAGCCAGTCCATACAGGACATGACAGATGCACTCAAACTCATGCAAGGTAGGTAAGGTGTTGAAAAAAGAGCAATGACAAAGAAATGTTGATTCTATTACCCAGCATTTTGATGCCCATGTTTTCCTAGTGTATGTAGATCCGTCAGTCTTCTATGGCATTATGAGGATCTTCCTGTCTGGGTATAGACGTCTTATTAGTCCATGTTATTATATTTCACTTTTTGGGTCAGTATGCTTTCCTAATATTTGCATGTGCATGTTTGTGTGTCCATATACACGACTGTAGGTGGAAGGACTCCCCTTGTATGCCAAAGGGGCTGGTGTATGAAGGTGTTCAGACCGAGCCAATGGAGTATTCTGGGGGCAGTGCTGCACAGAGCAGCCTGCTGCACTGCTTTGATGAACTTCTGGGAGTCAGTCATGAATCACAAAGTGGTAAGAAGAGTTGTTTTTTTTTATACGATGTAAGATAAAAATGAGAAGAACTGACAGTATTCTCATGTCTCATGTAGGTGCCTTTCTTACCCGTATGAGAGACTACATGTTACCCGCCCACAAACAGCTGATTGAAGACATCTCTTTGCAACCACCCTTAAGAAATTTTGTCCAGCAGCAGGCCAACGAGCGTCTGAGCCATGCCTTTCAGCAATGCGTCGAAAAACTGTTGGCTTTCCGCAGCTATCACATCAATGTCGTCAGTCGCTTTATCACAGTTCCTGCTGCTCGAGCAAGACAACTGCGAAACCAAAGCCGAGACACAGAGGAGGAGGTGATCAGCAAGGCACCCACAACACTGGAGGAGAGAGGCACTGGGGGCTCTGGCATCATGACCTTTCTGAAGACTGTGAGGGATCAAACAAAAAACACCTTTCTGTCTGGCACAAGCAAAGAATGAAGCACCGCAGTGGATGTGGTGTCAAAGCATAAAACAAGGCAGCGAATCACATGTAATTAATTATCACTCTACTTTATATGTCTTTAAAAGATGCCTGCTGGCAGGATGAGAGGGACCTCTTGTTTCCTCGACATGCTTGTAGCTATCGTTGTGTTATACCTCAGCTTCACAGACAACACTGGTTTCCCTCTATCCATCCAGTCCAAACCACAATTCTATACACTTTCTGTTTCATATCATTAACTTCAACCACCAATTTCTTCTTTAATCTGAACCAGAATAATGAAATGTATCAGACACCTGGTCCAGGTAGACATTTATAACCCCCTGTATTTATGTATATTTGCAACCCTCTTCTAGCAATTTCATTTATTATTCAAATAGTAATGACCTCCCATAAGGCTATGCTTCTGTGATTAGTACTTCTACTATCTGTTTGGACATTTGTGTAAAAAAACAAGAACTAATTCCATCAAAGATGTGCTGAACTTTGGATTGCTAACAGACAGCCGGATTGCAGTAAATGCTGCCGTGGCAACTGGTGTTGTATATTTCACGTGCTGTTATTTGGGTGTTTGTAAAACAATTCATATCAAGTGTTGTGCCATGATGTCTGAGTTAAATCTTCCTCATGTTCTTGTTTTTTTCCATATCCCCTGTTTTCGTTCTTGTTAGCAGCGGGTGCCTTCTTCATGTGTTTTTCTTCCTCCCTTTTCGTCTGTTATTATATTTGTGCGTGTTAAATAGTGTTTGAACCATTGTTGTTTCCGTATACTTTTTTTTTATGTTGCGGGGGCATAAAACAACAGGGGGCATACCAGACCTACTGCAGTCAACTGACAGGAGTCTTCTGGGGAAGTCAGCAGTCCACACATACTGAGGGACAAATAAAGAAATATTTGTATAAATAAAAACCTGTCTATCATCAGGAAAAGTTGAACCCTAACTAAATGAGCACATGAATGTGACATGAAATGACACCATGTTAAAATGGTACATTTCTAAGCTATTCTTGGAAAACGGTTGTTCTTTTAAAGCATGAAATTGATTTATCATTGGGATTTAGTTCATGATGAAACAACCACATTTACCAAACAAGGGAAACTTGTGTCAGCCAAACTGTCAATGTTTTTAGTCATTTTATTCACAAACTTACATTTTTTTTGATTGAATACATGCATAGCAGTGTTTCTTGTTTCACTTGAAATAATACTGAACCAACTGCATTTCATTTAAAAAGCCTGTAACCTTGCATTTAATACAATGTGGCACAGTTCCCTTAGTAACCTCTTGTTCCAGCCAGAGTTTTTGTCACTGACAGGGTTTTTATAACACTGATGAAAACTGTCTGAAGGTCAACCATCATTTTGACACTTGGTGCAGAGGCAGTGTCTTCTACTTAAAAACATGTTGTTTTGTTACTGTTGAAGTTTGACGAACTGGGACGAGGACACAGCAGTCAATCGCAGCTGGTGTCGGTGCACTTCACTTGTCTAATTTGTATTAGCTTATCTCAAGAGCTTCTCATTAAATGTCTGCCCGTCTTAACATCCTACTACTTCTATTGTTTCCCTGCAAGAAAAGATCACTGTCAACTGGAAGCCAATACATAGTCATGTTTTATTCATACTTTTTTTGTAATTTCCTCATGAACACATTTCTGCTGGTTGCAAACAATACAAACCATGTAATAAGAGAAAAACACCTATGGTTTATCTTTTTTGCCCAGCGATATTATTCATCATTGTCATTGATAGGAACTGAAAGACACGTTGAAACCAACACTGGCAGACATCCCACATTAAAATAATGACATGTTAGAACCTGACCTTTCCGTCTCATAAAGCCATCAGCCTTTATTCAGTGGTACATATTCACAATGAGGCTGTCATGTTGAAGCACAATACTGTGCAGAAATGCACCACTTATCATAATGGTTAACTCAGCACTCCTGCCGTCCTCCAGCCCTCATCCAGCCCTCACATGCCCCACTGCACTTCCTGGACTGAAAGTGTGGAAAACCCAAAGACATGAAGGGCTGGATTGTGCGATTCATGGCTCATGCTGTGTAATCTTCACCTCTCCTGGCTTGTCTCTACTGGTGTTTCATTACAATAACAGCCATGTAAGATCAGATAAAGCAGACAATGTGGCGATTAGTCATGACAGTTTCCCCAACCTGAGTAATCTGCCTCATCTGGCCCTTCTGGGCAGCAACTGAGACAATGGAAGAGCATAAAGATGGCCAAAGAGCAAAACCTCCTATCTGAGAGGAAAAAAAAATCAGAACGCTGCAATGCTATTTAAGGATAACAACACATAATACCCTTGGTCTATGTTACTATATTATGTGTTAACGAAACCGACTGGATGATCTTGCCTTGCATAGGGCAGAGGAAGGTTTTTCGCCCACTTTTCCAGGATTATTTTGCAGATTTGTCAGAGGTTTGCACTTTGGCCATGATAGTCAGTGTGAATCGTGAGTAAAATGGTCACTTTAGTGATAAAAGGGTTCAGTAACCCTTATCACTTAATTTGAAAAACTCACCATTGTGCAGACTTGGACTGGTCATGTTTTGCAACTTGAGAAACAACCCTTAGGTTAGAAGGTGAAAGGTGAGCAGAAACTAGCACGTCACAGTTCGTTCATCAGAGCCTCTTCCACAGCCAAAGCAAATAATCTCTTTCCTTATTGCCTGACTGTGGGGGACTCCCTGACAACCCGTCTGTAAACACAGAACATCTCTAAGGATGTCTGCATTGTGTAGTTTGGGCTGGGCCTGCTCTGCTGCTGCAGTCTCACCTCTCCATCACAACAATGGCTGGTTTCAGTGCAGAACAGTATTCACAGACAAACACCTTCACTTGCTGCCTTTTGTCTGTTTTGTTTTTGTTTTTCTTGAATCATTAGCATTGTACTGACAATTTTAGGACATGTATTATGAAATACTCAAAAGGCAGTCTCTCCCAGTCCTGGTTCTCGGGAGCCTCTGCGCGGTATGACTTGCTCAACACACCTGATTGAAAAGCTGATCCCTGGTGACACCCATTCATTTGAATCAGGTGTTTACGGGCAGGAAAAGGTCTTAAAGGTCTGGTGTGTGGTATACATTCAAAATGATATGTTTTTGGTCTAAATGTCCGAAAGAAATCAGCCATAAACGGCTTTCAGTAATTGAGTACCAACTAAATACGCAATTTTCCTCACAACAAAGGGCATCTGGAGCCACTCATTTCATAAAAAGCACTCAACCGTCCATATTCCATCTATCAGAGCTGACAGGATTACAGGCGTGGGTTCTCCTTTTGGTTAGTCAATCGGATATCTGTTCTGTCGCGGTTAACCACAGGATATCCTGGACTGTGTTATTTCAAAATTGAATTTATGATGCTGCAGCTTACCGGATGCCAAGCAAAGCCAGGACCTTTACTCACCGTGTGAATGAGCAGCCTTGATGGCGGCAGCTTGGCATTGATTACCTTTGGCGCACACACCACCACCGACATGGCTGAGGATTATGGGCTGCATGCGCAGTACAGTAGGTGACTCTAGGCAGTTTTCTGCCATTCAGTCATCTTGACTACACACCCTCAGGTCACACACATTGATATCGATAGATACATATATAGAGAGATAGAGAGAGATATAAAGATATATATAATAAGAAAAATGTTTGTGTGTGTCTGTCCTGATGCCTTGATCACCTCCCAGCTGCTATGAATCAGAAGGTTCGGAAGGTTTCAACTGAACCTCCTTCAGACTTCACTTTTCTTTGTAGTCATGTTGAAGCCAACACCAGACGTATCTTTCATCTCCACTTCAGTACAAAACATGGATGTGACCACAGTTGTTTATTGTGGACGACCGTGCGGTCAACCAGAGCAGTTTAAAGAACCTTTATGTAGTCATCTTAAAGCAACTTTATCACTGCCATCCCTAAATACCTCCACTGAACCTGCATGCCCACATGAAAACGACACAAAGCTGTGATGTTCACAGCCAACTTGAAAGGCTGCGTATTCAGGTTTAGAATTACTGTGGATGAATCGGCCATCAGATGATGTCACTGACTTCACCAGATAACTCACGTCACGCTGCAGCCGCTCCTAGCCACCAATAAGATACATATGCAGGAAAGAAAAGCCAAATCCAACACAGGCTATGATGTGTTTACATTCAGACAGATTCCACAAATAATGTTTGAGGTTGCTCCTGAAACAATATTTTGGGACTTAACATTTTGTCCCTGGGGGTTCAGACAGGCTGCGTTGAGATCCACTCTCAGTCATATGAGTCTGTAGTTTGTACTGTAGTAGCCTGAGTCCTTGGGGTGAGATACGCATTAAAAACTTTGCTCTGCAATGAAAAAGTCATGCTTTTACTATTTGTGGTACGTTTGCAGTGCTGACAGATTGGTTTCATGGCCCTGAACTGTGGTCAACTTAAGTTTGTTTTACTCATCACGTTTTACTGTTGTTTGGAACGAGTCTCTCAAGCTAACTAACTTGGGCATCAGGACTTTAAAACCTGTGTTTTTTCTTTTTCATTTCAACTGCAAAATGGGCGCTGACGTTGGCGTCATGCTTTCATCATGTCGCTTTGTAGATTTAGAGTGAATTCAACAGATATTTCCACACAAAATATGTGATTACATGTAGTTTGTTTTCCATTGTCCTATTTATCTCCCATAAACTCGATGTGATAACTTGGAGAAACAAAATACATTGAAATTCAAGTTAGGAAAGCTCTTGTAAACTTCAACATATTCTTTTTATCTCAGTATATTCTCTAATACTCAGCAGCAGTTTAGAAGCATTCATCTTGAATGAATCATGTATTGAAGTGGACGTAGCTTCAGGCTTTAAAATCTACATTCTCTTTTATGACCTGACCACCAGGTCCTCCGGGGTTCAGATCACATTGTATTGAATAAATGAATGAATTGGTTTATTTGACCAACAGCAAGTCATGCAATGGAATGATTTTTAATTTTTACTTTTTGTTTTGTATAAATCCCTGTGGACCGAGAAGGGTCAACAAGGATCACCCCTTTATGGAGATTCTTTTCTTTCTTTTCTTTCTTTTAAATTTTTGAATATGGAAGTTCCTCTGAGCTCAACAATGTTTATGATAAAATAACTTCTCATTCACTTTATAACATCTTTCATCAAACTAATGTTTTTATTTGTTTTTAAACTTTGATGCTATTCAGAGCTTGTGCTTTTAGTGCAGCACTGAATGTCTGTGGCACTGTGTGCAGAACTTAAACACTTAATCTGCCGGGCTGTGACCTTAAAAAGTTCATAGTCCGATTTTTGTGTTTTTCTGTGTCCAGCAACTTTGACATTTGCTTCTCAGTTTATTAATGTTAATTGTGTCTAAAACTTATATCTTATAAACAATGGTTAAAGACACCGATCATTTGATTTATTTTGAGCTGAAATTACTTTTGCTCCAAGGAGGTAAACAGGCAAAGCCAAAGATCTAAACACAAGTCAATGCTCCATCCACATCTTTTTAACAAACTACTGTATTTTCTGTGCTGGTTGTTCGGTTTATGTATCTTCTTGCCAGTAAAAGTAACTTTTACTCTAGTTTTATTTACACAGCACTTCACAGTTGACTCACAGTCACCAAAATACCTTTACGACTTGGGCCTGTTGAAAGGTTTCCTACGAGACCTGCACCAAAAAACATTTTAAATCAGATGTGGATGGCAGCTGGAAGAATACATGACACACAGAGGACTTTCCTCACAGGATTAGCAGGAGCCCACACACGTCACCATCTTTTGTCTCAAAGGTTAGCACAACATTAAACAGTGTGACAGGGAATAAAGCTCATCCGTTCACCATGCTGACTCACCACTGGCTCCACCAGGTGTGAAACAAACACACTCCCACATGTGCAAGCAAACACACACATGCAAATGGACATACGTAAATGTTCCGACACACGACATGCCCCAATGAGAGCTCATGCAGGCACGTGCAGGGAAAGGCCCGCAGTCCCTCCAGCCCAGCATCTGACCTGCAGACAGACACCGTGTGTGTGTGTGTTTCCTCCCACTTTCCTCACATGCCACCATCTACCAGCTATTGTCCTCTCTTGTTCAGCTGATTGACTTCCTCTTCCTCTGATTTGTCGCTAATGTCACCTTCCCTGCTGGCGCCCACACACTCATGTTATCAACAGGTCCTCATCCGGGTTAGAAAAATACAGGAAGTTCCCCTGGGGTCTCCTGTCCATCTTTAGTTCTCACACATATGAATGATCGGACATAATTCTGTGGGAATGTTTTATATTTATATATGAAGCAGCCTCCACACATGAGCAGGCTGCCTTAAAACATGCCTACAGGCTTATATCTGAGCTGCATTCAGAATATGAGTTACTGCCATCAGGAAGGAGGTTCAGGGTACCACACTGCCGACTAAACAAATTCAAGAGCTCCTTTATCCCTATTGCAGCAATCATTCATAACTTTTTTTGGACTGCAATAATGAGTTGTGCATTTCTGTTAAAAAAGAATATTTGAATAAGATTCTGAACAATTTTACATGAGCAGATGAACAAGTCTTGACCTTTGATGTAAGTCTCCGGGCACAGCATGGACAGGGGCACTATCCAGGACTGACTGTAAGAAAACAATGAAACCATTTTTTTGCTGACCATGACGCATGAACCGACCTGATCTGATTGCACTGATGAAAAAGATAAGTAATTCACTACAAAACGGTTTTATGGCAGCAGAGCGAAGGGTCTTTTTTCCCAGCAACAGTCAAACTCCTGTACACTCTGCACTGCAAATTTTTGTAGACAGCCTAGTTTGCTTTTTCTGTGTGGGATAAAGATCATTAATCCACGCTGGCTATGTCTTACTTATGTAAGGGAGAGGGGGTTTTCTTTGGAGTGTAGCTACCAAGTCATGGAATGAAAATCCTGCCATGGTTGTCTAATCCCAAACTTCCCAGTAAAAACATTCCATTTCCTCCCAGGCAGGATCCAGACTTTGCATGTGGAGTCCGAGGCAGGCGGAGGGTGGGCTGCTCCGACTAGGTGACAAGCTGTGGACAGATGGGGTTAGGTAAAACCAATCAGGTGCAGCTCACACTAACGCTTTGTGGCATGAGGCAACAATTGAAAAATGCACACAACTGTATTGTTGTTGAGAGATTGTTGGTCAGAACACACACAAATGGAACAACCTTTGTTTCAGGAAGACTCACACAGACTTGCTATGTTTGAGATTCCATGTGTGATCAATCTACAGCCACAAAGAAACTGTGAGAACACGTTAAAAGTAGGTTATCTGAACTAGCGCCTACTTCATCAGTGAACTTCACAGGAGGTTTTGGGGGTTTTGGAGGTTTTACATGTACAAGCCATTTTTTCACTCAGGGCGTCTCACTGTCACTGGATAAAATTCCATGTTCCACTGCCTTCTGATACAGGGAATGGTCTAACAATACAAAAAAAGGTGTTAGTTTGTCAAACGGATAATAAATTAGATGATTTTGAAATAAAAAATATCCAAAATCAATATCCAACTTCATCAATCCATTGTCGATCAATTAAAGTAAAATAAAAATATTATTCAGCCAAAAGCAATAAAAATGCACAACTCAAAAGAAATCAGGATCAATGAAAATGCATCAAATAGCATTTAAAAGACAACAAGCTCTCTAAACTGTGTTTGATACCTGAATGGTGCAGACAGGTTCCAGTTTGTATGTGTAGAGTCAGAGTCCATGTGGATGTGTGGAATATTACAAATGCACAAACCTCTGCTCCTCTGTGCGCTGGTTCCTCAAACATCCATATGTGTTTGTAATCTTCCTGCACCAACTCATCACGTGTGTTTTCTGACAAGTCACTGCGACGTTATTCCTGCATGGTGTTATTGTCCAGTGTACAGTTTCTACACGGTCTCTGTACGTGGCATTGATTTAGCACTGGAGATGTGGCTTCTTTTCACATTGGTAATTATTGTATTAGATATATTATTATACTTATTCACAATCACAATTGGTAATATTTATGCCTGTTTTTAACATTCCTCATCAGTTATTTACTCTTTTGCAGTTGTAAATGCATTATACTAGTGTTTTACAGAAATGCTTTGTATTTCCATGAACATTAATTTACACTGTTCTTTCTTCCTCTACTTTATGTAAGAGCATACGATGTTCATATGTGGTTTTTCCTGAAAATAAGATAAAAAGACATTATTGTTACTATACAATAGTTCACATAGAGCTATTGATATAGTTTAGATAGGGGCACATTCGGTCCCTCTGCCCTTTCCTGAAGTGAAGTCTGCCATTACTTGCCCACATAGATGACTTGTCCTTAAAACTGTATTCATAAAACCTCCCATTACAATTTGTTCAGTAAAAATGTATTCACCAAAGCCAAAAGCAACCAGTTTTAAACTGCAAACCTTCAAATTTTTGGCCATGTAATTAAAACAAGTTAAAAAAAAAAATCAAACAACCAGGGGAAGCCAATGTTTCCACAGAGGGCTCCATGCAAATGCATATAAATAGATACTTGCCAAGTGTACTTGTTCAACGGTTTTGTAGATAAAATTCATTCCAGAGAATAAAAACCCGAAAACATTTCTCCAGTCCAAACATCCTCCTTTTTCTCATCTAAATTACTACCGTGGTATGCAAATATACAGTCGCTATGTCGCATAGTAGTCGTACAAACCAGGAGGCTATTGTATAATCAAATACGTTACTTGAAACAAGAGAGGATTTGTACTCAGATATTTATATTAGAAAGCTGACACACAGACACAGTCCAAGGTGGACAAGTATATAAATTGGTTTAAGACCACATAAATCCAGCAATCTCACCCTCCATCACAACCAGGATGTTCATCTTCCAGCTTGAAATAAATTGCCGACCTGAGGGAATCATAATAAACTGAAGGACACGTCGTCCCTGTGCAGCTCTGCTGTAAAACTGTGTAAAAGTCAGATGTTCCTGAGCTGATGAACCTTTAGCACCATGTCTCACTGTGCAAGACGCCGAGTGTCCTTATCCTCACTACAGAGCATCTGTGGCAGGTCACTTGTCAACATATTGAGAAAATGATTGTGTGGAAATATTTAAAAGTACGTAAACATTCTCAGCTGTTGTGGTGCCTGTTGTATCTTAATAGTTGCAAAAATATGAAGTTGAATTGTTTAAATTGGAAACTATACATCAGAATTGACTGAAATTTCCTGGAATAAACGGGAATGATCCTGGAATTTACCCAATTTAAGGTTGGCCTGTGACAGGGATTTTAAATATGATTGGGAAAAAATATATTTTATCATCATTTTCACTAAAACAATCAATATGCACAAGTACACTTCAAAATGTTTCTGCTGTTCCACAGTCACATGCCCTGATGACTGCAGGTGTACGGCGGACACGCCCCCTACCCTACAGGTGTACAGACGACACGCCCCCGAACAGCACTGTGCTTCCTCCATTACATGCACACGTTTCTTCTAGTACCGTGGACTATTTGGTTTGGTTTGGTTTGAGCCCAAGGACGACAAAAAGTGATGATATGATGGTGTAATTATATGTGTGGTATTACATATATATATGTTTAAATGACAAATATCAAATAAAAATGCATTCATTTTTCAGTCCCTCAAACCAAAACAAACGTATGGAAAATTTCAAAAAATTAAAGCCCATACATGCATGTCAGTTCTGAGAAATGAGGTAAATGATTCCGTAAAAAAAGCATGAAATTCTTCTGTGGATAATGGGGCAGGATGCTCTGACTGTGTCTGCCTCACCTGCTGGCCTGGCACCAAGCAGACTCCCAAGAAATTATTACGCAGTAGTTTGAATTAAACGGTCTCATGCCGACAAGCTTGTTCCATTAACATGTTCCACTGTGCTCCTGTCGTGTCTGAAGTCTAAGGCTACAAAGCTGGATGCCAATTAGAGGCTTCGTAATGTAAGTTAGCTGGAGAGGATCTGGCATTGGCGTGAGACTGCGGTGCTGCAGTAAGCGGCATCAAATTTGTCAAAAGTAATTCAAACTGCGGAACTGGTCTCAGGCCACAAAAAAGTAATTAATTGACTTGTTTTTGATGATGTGCAGTGTGTTTTCGTCCATGTTTGCATATTATTATTATTATTATTTTGCAAATTTCCACATTTTTTTTTTGTTTCCCACAGAGAATTTTGGTTTACTGTTACAAAATTCTGTCCCACAATGCATTTAGTCCATTCATTAACAAAACCTTTACCACCCAGATTTCACCCACTGGATGCTGAAACTACGCAGGCATTTTCATTAAAATGATACCACGTAATAATACTGCATTATAGCTGTGGTCTTTTTGGTTCTTGTGGCCATTTAAAGATAATACACACAGTGGAAAAACAACAAGTTTTAAGATGATATAAATAATTATTATAGACTATAAATTTGTTTATTGAACTTTTTTCATACTTTTGTTGTGGAAATGACGCAGATCACAACATCAACAATCATCAGAATTGAGGGAAATTCTCTGATCACACAAAAACTGACAAATGTTTTCATTCTTCTACATAGAGGTGAGCATCATTAATCATCCTCTTTAGATGATTATCGTCCACATGGAGAGACTCATATCAGTATCGCAGCATTCAAGTGTCTCCTCACGGTTTACGGTTCAATCAATACAGCCAACAACAAAAGCCCCTAACAACCTTGGAGTCAGCGTGCTAACTCACTTCACGCCAGTCAAGTGACTCAGCAGTAATTACACATATGACCTGTCACTTGTGTCGGTGTCGGAGCTGTGTTTGCTTTTGCCATTCTGCCACAGAACCAGCATGGAAAACCACTGAATATTGCATCTGATGTCAAGACAAAGATAGGAGGATATTAAGTCCCTCAAGATAGAAGAACACGAGTAAAAGTGTCTTCACCACTGAGGGAGCAGATAGCATTTTTCCTGTGGATAGGAAAATGGAGCAGCCTCTGACCTACACCGCTGGTGGGAACGTCTGTCAGCAAGCCACAGCCGGGTCACATTAACCACCAGTTTTCCCCCAATCTGGCCTTCATTAGCAGTTGATAGCAACCCGAGCATAAGGTAGATCCAAACTGCCCCACAGAGAGAACATTGAATGCTAATGCATACAGGACGGACTAAAAATATCTCCCAGTGTACAACAGGATGCCAAGCAAAGCGTTCAGCAGCTACGCATCTCTGGTGAAGGAGGATGAGATTCTCAAGTGTACGGTTGAATTTCACGTCTAGTCTTTTCAGTAAAAAGTCATTAAAAAAATGATCGTTTGAATTTGTTAGACTTATTGTGGACTTGAGTGTGTTTGAACATACAACAGGGTTCTGAATCTCATTTGTTTGACACTTATAAAAGGTAACGCTGCCCCGTCCAGTGTGGTTTGGAAACGGATCTGTGAGTCAGAAAGAACACACATCAGACTACCAGAGGGAAAAGCACCGGTCCCTGTTGCTTTGCACCACTTCCACCTTACTCATGCTGAGTCACAAAGCGGCTATTTCCCACAAATAAGTCATTGTTTTCTTGGACGCTGTGTTTGACCAGAATAAAATACGTATGGAAAGGGGTTAATCATCAAATTAGCACCTAGACTACACAACAAAAGCAAACAGAACGTTGAACTGACAATGGACATTACAATCATTTGTTGTCATGATACAGGTGGTCAGATTGGAGCACTGCTCCTGTTGGTGCAATAAGATATAGCGCAAATATAAGTTTAGTAAAATGAAATATTCCAAAGCTATGGACACGTTAAGAAAGGCACAAACAACAACATTAAAGGGAAGCAGCAGATGACATATACTATACGGCTTTGCACACAGTATTGAACATGTGGGGTAAATGTACAGCAACATTATCGCGCTCATATAAAAACTGTCTCTGAACCTGTTCAATTTGAAGATATTCATGGAGGTTATGGTTATAATATATTAATTACCTCTGTAATGTGTGTATTGTTTACTGATCCATCGAGTGCTGCATAAGTGGGGTTAGTTGCTGCTGACATTAAGGTCAAGAAAAATTCCTGCAATTCCTTTGAAAAATGCTCATGCCAGAATGCATTCTGCTTTGCTGAACTTTTATATCGACATCCAAAGCTGCATGTTTTGTAGAATGAGCTAAGTGCTGCTTCCCACACAGGAACAAAAAGTGTTTATAAGCTTCAAGCAGAGTGAGAACATGCTATTGCTGTTTGATGAGCTGGAGCATCATCATTTGAGGAGAATGTCAACGTGCCAAAAAGTCACAGCTGACACTGTCTTTCTCATTGATACTTTACCTCCTCAGTACTCACGCATCCAGTAACTGTGCTTGTCCTTCATCAAGGGAATACTCCTCCCTTTACTTCGCTGCTGCCTGACTCAGAGCCACCAGAGACCCTGACTGGTGCACATACAATGGTTCATTTTTCAGCACTGAGTAAACAGGGGATGTAGCTAATATTATCTGTACAAAGATTGTGTTTCCAATGAGTGAAGCTCAGAATAACAGCTGTGCATCCTGGGAAGTCTGAAGAGAAAGACTCTGGGATGCTGATGTATCCCAGTATGAGAAAGTGAGGATTGAACTGCTGTTCACACACATGGGAACCAACCTAAGTGTGAAAGGGAAAGACTATTTAACTCAGACCGGAGGGGGCAAGTTGTTTGAAGTATTCATGATGGATAGACTTTATCCTGGAAAAGCATCTCGCATGCTTCTATGTATGTGTGAACAAACTGCGTAGAGGAAGAAACACAGGATAAACAATACAGTAACCGCAACCGGAGGAAATGAGGTCAAATGAACAGGAAGCTCCCTGACTTCCTGTTTGAGAAGTGAAAAATGAATGGTAGTAGTGAGGGCAGTTCTTACATCTCTGTTTCTTGGTATTTGTCAGGGATGTTCTCAGTGTGATTTTTCATGGAACTGATACGTTGACTGTCCCATGAGAAAGGCTGTGTCGCTGTCACTTTGTGCGTCGTCGTCTGACAATCATTTTTTGCAAGAACCATGTTTTCTTTTGTCATAAAACTCCAGTACACAAATGTAGTACATGAGACTCGTGAACCTCAGAGCTACACAGGAAGGCTAACTTAAAAACCTTTCATTTAAACGATAAGTCTTTAATTTTGTTTCTTTTTTGTGTCTGTTTTTTAAATAACCTCAGGCAGTTTGCAGTATTAAGAACTAAAAGGAGACGGCTTCATAGTTTTATGGCCACAAAACCAGAGAACAAATTTCTTATGGGACATTTTAGGAACGAGTAAAAGTATCAGCACTGAAGGATCTGAGAGTTCTCATAGGAAATTAGAGTGTAAGGTGATAAATGGTGTATAAAGACGCAAGATCTGATTTGATTTTAGATTAGACTTAATTAAAATCACAGAAGTCAGTCAATCATAAGCGATCCCGGAAGCCAGTGATGTGACCAGCAAGTTAACGCTGTCTTAATTTTTTTGTTTTTTTTATAACTGGTCCAAATCAGATCTGCAGTGCTCTGAATTTGTTATGATTTTTTTCTGCGTCCACGAGTTAGCTCAGCATGGACGACACTGCAAACTGCCAGTGTTGTGTTGCCCCCTACAGGCTTGGAGTGTTAGTAAGGCGAGTAAAGCTATCGGTATATATATTGTTTTGTATCATTTAACCATTTGCCTGAGAAGCACTTTTTTATATATTTCACATTTCCAACATGAACCCTGACACCAGCACATATTCTGTACCTGGCCCCAAGTTCTTATTTGATGATGCACATGGACAGATTTTTCATTGGGGCATTAGAGAAGTTGCACGAGGTGCAACTTCTTTGAAATGCAAGTGGTGCACAGAAAAATGACTCAGCGCTCATGGCTGATACAATGCCAGCTTTGTCACTGCTCACAGGTGGCCCTTCAAAGTCTGCAAACATCTGTAAATCTGCTCAGTGACTATGAACTGAGTCATCCTCACAAGCACACAGCTCTGCACCTGCACACACACACACACCAGCACATGACTTACACACTAGACTCTAAAAGAGAAGGCAGACATGAACGTATGAACATTCAAATGGTTACAGCTGTAATAATGTGAAGTAAAAGTTTCAATCTTCCGAGGTGAAGACTCAGACAGGAGGATTAGTGTTGGACTTATTGCAAGTGTGCCGGGAGCTGTTCTTGTGCAGCAAAAACAGGGAAGGGTATGTCAAGGAAAACAAAATGAGTGCTTTTTCTCCAAACATGCTGGTTATCAACCCAGATGTAACTGTGCTTCCCAGGACCTGAGCTGTTTACAAGCCCATGAATTTCTTAATGGAAAGTATTCGCTTCTAACAAAGTCACCGCCAGAGTAGATGGATGTATTACTGAGAACACACCTCTCCTTTTCCACATAAAACTCATGTCTTTAAATTGTAGTTTTCTATAAAAGTCTTCTTTGAATTGGAACTTTTCTTCCCAGTCATTGTGCTTTGGGAGCACAGTGGTCAAAAGGTGAAGAAAGTTAAACCACGGCAAATATCCTAGAACATAAAACAAATATTACTTTATCTTATAGCTTTTATTCTATGGCGTATGGCTGCAACATCACCTCTGTATTTCACAGATGTCTCTCCTCTTTTCTGAGGACAAGTTTAAACTTTCCAAAGTAAACAATGAAGCATGCAGCATTAATGTACAGGACTAGAAAAATATTTAAGTTGTAACAGTACTATTATGATGTTAAATTGCATCAATGGATAAGTCATACACCTGAGTAAGATGATAATATTGCACAAAATTCACAACACTTTAGTCCAGGAAATACCTCATGTGATCCAAGTGAGCAAACATGACGTCTTCATGTGTTCTGTTGTCTGACTGACAAACCCATAGTTTACATTGGTGTAAAACGGAGGAAAGTGGTAAATCCCCTTCCTAAAATCCCCTAAATGTGAGAACTGGCATTTTTTTCTTGAAAAATAACACTCTTTATTTATTGATTGTCAAAAAAGTAGTTGGATTTTCTGCCAAATGACAATTCCTCTTCCTTTGCTTACTTATGGGATGATTAAAGCTCTGCCAGCAGAAAAAAAGAGTTGAAGTTTCCTCCAGGTCAAACGTTTGTGCCATGTTTCCCTTTGTGGCTCTGTGAGATGTCTTCGTTTTAAAGCACATCTCTACAATCAAGTGACGTTCATTTCCAAATGTCTTCTGTCTTGTCTAATTCACACAGACTGGAGCGTGAAGGCAAAACGTTTAACCATCATTGAATGATAACAAACTGAGGGTAATTTCATCATTATACTATGACAACTAAATCCTCCAACCACACAAAATAACATGAAGTAAATCCTGTTACCGCCCACTTCCACTTCGATTAACTGCACTGCCGTACTTCCTCTATATGCAAAACATTACGTCTTGAAATTGCGTCAACCTGAGAGACCTCAATGCAGCGAGGATATTTGCAGGCACTGTGGTTTATGCATTCCCAACTGTGCACAAAGCCATTCGTCAGTCTGCTTTCCATGAAGGGAAAGCTGGTTTATCCGTCATCCCAGACAAGAATGCAAAAACATTAACTAACAAATACCAAGAGAGAACACCATGTACATTAATGGTGAGGTCTGTTGAACGGTAAGAATTAACTGTGAGTTGAGAAACACAGAATTAAACTCCATCTCACTATGCAAATCTGTTCCTGAAATCACTGTTTGGCACGTGGTTTGTAAGCGCAAATAAAGGACACATTTGCCTATAACAACTTCTATTACCATCCCCATTACTATTATGAGTACTGGAGAACAAACTGACTGTGCATGTCATTCTAGTTATACAGTATGTGTGCTGGTTAGTGCATCATAAGCTCTTTCCTGGGCAGCTGAACATTGTGACATGGAAGCGTGGTCTCTGACTTGCCAAGAATATGTGAAAGGTTACATGTTTTCATGAGGTGTTGGCGTTTTATTCGTCCAACTTGATGGAGTTTTCAGTGCTCAGGAGTAACAAAAGTGATGCAAACTCTTCTCTTCTACTTTCTCTCCCTCCAACACGTATACAGTAGAAATAAAAGGAAAGCAGAAGTCAGCTTTCCTTGAAATGTAATGATTGTGGACAGAAAGGAGTACACTGGACTAAACCTTCAAGGTTTACCAAAGTGTTTCAGATTTTGTAAATGTGTGCCATTGGACCTTTTGGCACAGTATATCTGACCAAAAGATGATGTCTCCAAACAATGAAGTTTCTGACTGTATGTGTTATTATTGTACAAACCTCACACAGGTTCGCTAGTGTGTTTCACCACAGATTACAGTACCTGCCCTGAAATCGGATTTTAAAGTTTTATTTGCACTGTGTTCTCTTAGTAATGATTTAAACATGATATAAAACGTTGTATTCCTAGAGCATGAAATCAGAGGAAAACAACAACAACAAATTCAGTGATACAAATCGCCTCCAAATATCTCGTAGACCAACTGTTGCAGTCTTCATACAGTTGTTGAAACATTTCCAGACATCAGATTCAGTATATACTGTGTTGTACCATGCTCTGGGTGAATACTTTTTTCTGACTGGCTGGCAGCTGTGCACTAAAACGTTTAATGCACACATAGTTTGGCTCAGGTTAACTGCTCTAATATCCATCCATGCACGAGCCCAACTGTGGTTACAATGGATGATTTTAACATTTCTTTCAACTTGTTTCAGCTTGTTTCTAGATAGATTCTAGATGCAATAATTTTGACGAGTGGGATGCTGCAGAAGAAAAAGAAATGGAGAAGAAAAGACAAAAATTAAGCGGCACAGGGAAGTGACACTTGACAAGTTACCCGATGTGGGTTACGACTTTCATAACACATGAAAACAGAAATTAGTGATCCCATTTCCCTTGCTTTTGTAAATGACCATGGTACAAGTGGGCTAATTAACGTGTAGGTGCGTTAAACAGTTTTTAAGGCCCGCTGTGGATCTTCACCTCCATGTTGTGTCTTAAAACTGTTTCACGAACTTCAGTACTTCTTAATCTGCCAGGGACTCACCATAGCAGGTAAATTGTCGGTGTCCACAACAAGTGAACATGGAAATAAAGAAACACTTGACGATATACTTAGCTCACCGAATTGTTCCCCGGTCTTAAATCCACGCATCCACACACACGACACACAGGATATTTGCGTGATTGCAGTCTCCTTGCACAGTCACAGGTCCTTGGGTGCTGGTCGGCACCAGGACCACGTGCGTATAAGCCAAACAATTAAATCCTCCGGACACTGACATCGACTTTACGATGTGTTTTATTTGAGAAGATGCAGTATATTGCAAGAAGCAGGTGGAAATGGCTGATGGGTCAAACAAACACCAGGCAGGAGACATGTAACTCAAGATTCACTTGATGACATTTTTACATGTGACATCAGTTTAACTTTCATGGCGACTGTGAGGGGAGTAATGGTTGATGAGATGACACTTTATTAGCGTATGTGCATCCTGTTCAACACAGTAAATGTGGGCTACATAAACTGTTACATCGCGCCACATGTCCCAGACATATTATTAAGGATCTTTGAGCCTTGGGGGGCGAGCCGGGTTCTTCAAAAGCATGCTAAGGTTAATTGGTCCCTCTAAATTGTCCGCAGGTGAGAGTGTGTGTCTGAATGTAATGGTTGTCTGTCTTTCATGTGGCCTGTTGACAGCTGGGATTGATGAATGAATGAATGAATGAATGAATGAATGAATGAATGAATGAATGTTGAGCCTTGGCTAAGTATGTGATCTGGTATATTCTGAAATGTGACAACGCTTCATCCAGGTGTGGTTAAGTTTGGGCAGAAAACAATCAAGTCAATGGTTATAATTAGGGGTCCTGGTTGAAGTTTAAATACACACATACACTGGAGTGTCTCATACCACCTGTGTGACGACGTTCCCTTGTACATCATGTTCCCTTGAATATCAGACACAGAGACGTTTTGGTCACGAGTTGCTCTTCAACACCCTGCAGGATGGTTGGAATGTGTGCTGTGACACATTTTGTGCACTGTATCAGTAGTGGATGGAAATGTTGGTCACAATGAAAGTACTCTGAGTCCTGACAGTGGTACTGATGTCTGAAGATCCTCCAACACGGATGAAGGCTGATGAATGCTGACAGGAAACATGTTTGAAAAGGGGGCAGCAGCATGATGATAAGATAACGATAAGATAACGGTGACGTTGTGTCACTCAGCTATTGGACGGAGGAGATCAGCAGGCAACAACAGCTGACTTTGGCACTGGCAGCCGCAGGGAGTAGATCAAGGTGTGCCCGTGATGGAGTGTGACTGACTAAAGAACTGGAGCGTTGTAGGAGAATCAGACACTCTGACTGAACTTTCATTTGGCAACACACCCAAATGTGATTTTGATTTACTGTCTAAAGAACAACTGATCCTCATCCCAGAAGCAACATGTGCCTGGTCCTAATTAGATGTGATCATAGTTTTCGTGATAAGAAATGTCCTTTCTCATTGTCACACCTTTGAATTTATTTGTTTTATCTTCTATTTGTAGCATCTTCCACTCCGCTAACAGAGCCACAAGTCAGACCGCCGTGATCCGCCTGTGTCCTGTTTGCGCTTCCTCTGGCCCTCACAGGTTTATTAAGTCCATGATGGATTGATGGAAAATGCACAGCAACTTCACCATGTTTTCCAGTGGCGCCGAGATGGAGGAGGATATATTTGGAAATTGGAAATTGCTTTTCTGTCAGTAGAGTTTACAGTGAGCAGACCTTCAGCAATAGCGTCCACCAATACTAACTAGCTTTAGTTAGCTTTTAACTTCGTCATGGGGAGAACTTAGCAGTGTCTGACAGGACACATGGCTGCAGACCCACAGATGGCTCTTGCAGGGAGTCACGTATTCTCTGATGTTTGTCCATATACAAAGGGACAACATTCACAATGTTTTCTTTTCATGTGACTCTAACAATTAACAGATGCTGAGCAAGTCTGAACAATTCCTCAGCTGAACCGCATATTTGACAAAAGGAAAAGGAATCTGTTCATGCATATTGTGGATGTTTGAGACAGTGAGCCACCATGCATGTGTATTGTGTGGTCGTATGAAGGGAGAGTTTTGTGTCTGTGTGTGTGTGTGTGTGTGTGTGTGTGGCATCGTCTCAGTTTGGATACTTCTGAGTCTGAGCTGATGCTAAAGTACATACATACATACATACAATATAGCATTAGAAGTGGTGAGAAAGCAGTTTCCTCAAAGCTTTCTCTCACCTTGTGGAGAAAATAAATCTTTAAACAGACATTTAAAAACAAAGGACTGAATGTGTGAAAGAGAAAAGAATGAAAGACTGTTGACTGAAACAGACAATAGATGTTGCCTTCATTCCCCCTGAATAAAATCTCTATCTTGGACTGGTGAATTTAAAATTATATAATTATTATATAACGCTTCTGAAAAGTAAAGGGAACTGAGAAGGAGGAGGACCAGGTGGGCTGGTCAAATGAAAGCTGGGTAGACGACACTGTTTCTGTTACTAGCAATCACACTAACTAAGATTACAGCAGGGAGTATGTGGCGCTGGTTTGGTGTCAGCTGATGATTTCCTGAAATCCGCACTCGTTTACAACACAAGCTGCTTATACAAGTTGTAACTGCCAGACTCAGGCCCAGAGATCAGACAGGCCACAGGTTGGACAAAACACACCTTGACTCAAAGACAAGGTCGTACAAGATATGGCAGAGGCAAGACAGCAGCAGAGTCCAAACACAGTCAAGGGGAACCACAAGCGACAAAACCCAACTACACGCAGAGCAAAAAGCCACAAAGGGGTCGGGGATTCATTCATGAGATGAGGGCTGGAGATGGAGGAACTCGCGATGGGACGTGCTGTGCCGAGCATGTGTCGAGAAATCCAGGAAGTACGTTGGAATCGACTGAACCCCAGCACATGTGGAATATTCTTTTTCATAATAGAAATTAATATGAGATGTCGTTTCTGAAGAATTTATTGAATCACACTAACATGATATATAGACAAACATTTGACAGTTCATATTTTTCATTGTTCTATCGTCATGTAAAACACTGATATACACTAAACAGAATACAATTCATGAATGGCAGTTTGACATTTTTCACATGCTCATTCTACGTTGCATGTCATGCGTCAGTAAATGACCTAAAATATATGTGCTGTCTTTGGCCAGCAGGGGGGGGGTTTGTGTCCACATCCATCCGCAAGAAACCTATTTGTGAACCAACTGGCTAGAAAGCTTCAAAGTTTCATCTGACAATCACTCAGAGGAACCTGGACAATCTGGCAAGGTAAGTGTGAAGGACTGGGGGCACATGGGGGTGTTGGTTGACTGACTGATGAATGCAAACAGGTGAGACTGAGAAATTGGCAGGAAACAAAGATGAGACAGGGATTACAAAATAAAACGGGAAGTGATTAAGTTCAGAAATTGTCCATAACAGAGAGCACGACACAAATGAAGTCACTCTCATGCTTTGAGCAGAAGGAAACGAAAGAACAAATATTTACAAATGGACGCGCAAAAATTGAAGCTTTTGGGACGTAAATAATTAATACAGAACAAAACTATTGCCAGTCGCTCATAATGCGGTTTGTGTGTTTATGCAGTTTTGAATCATGACGATAAATGTGTGCGCGAAAAGATGCTTTGATAACTTATACAGTATAATAACACCTATTTTCAACAACAATGGAGGACGTTAGGCTCGATAGTGTTTATCTTATTTTGTCATCGTATTCTGTTACATTGACAGGAGCAGAACAGCCTGCTGACAAATTTCAATTTTAGGGTCACAACATTATTAAAAAGCAGCAGCCACAGGGTGACACCAGCGGTGGCACCAACACTGCCTGAACTGTACAGTACATGGTCATTTGAAAAAACAGTTGAATACATAATACAGCTGGTCTCATTTGTACATTAGGCTAGCTAGCTATGCCTAGAGTTAGAGATAGATAGATAGTTTAAGGACAGAGTACATCAATAACTAGCACTGAATGTTAATAATAGCTGTCCAGGTAAATCAAAGAGACACTCCAGTGATTTTCAAACGATGATGAAAGAAATTTACAAAAGACCAGTTCTGACTGCTGTTCAATGCAATTAAGCGTTGTATTTTCCTAACATGACACTCAGGCCCCATCATGCAGCATAGTATTTTTCTGTCTGCTCCCAGCAGGGCTGTACAGTGACTTAACGGATTGCCAGGAGCCCGTAGAGGGCCATCACAGTTCCTTCATCTAGGCATGTTTCCAGCCCCCAGCACGCACACCAGCCCATCTTCCTACCCCGGGGGCCTTCGCATTGATGGCTTAGACTAGTTTTTCACTGTGCCATGATGCTTTCATTAAGCTCATTTATTCTCCATTTTCCACTGCTGGGCATCTCTCCCATCTGCATTCACTCACAGTGATCAGCCAAGTCGCCGAGTCTTTGGAGGACATGGAGACTGTTTATGTGAGGATGCACAGCGCTTTTACTACAAATCCTATGCTTTCTCCATTATCGGTTTCAGTGTTTGTCTGAGGACGACATCCGACTAGTGGGCTGTAGCATTGCACATTTTCTTTTTCCATGCTCAATTGGAAGATCAATTGGTTTAACTTAAACACAAACAAAATGTCAGAAGACAAAGCGTACACACTTTGTATTCAAGTTAAACATAACCCTGTAGTTGTCATAATGTATAACCTACTGACTAGGAAAAAAAATACTTGCGAGTTGTTTCTTTTGCCCTCTCTGTAATCCTACTAGAAATACATTTGTTGCCAGGAGCCTTTGTGCAACACACTCCATACTCGTATTGTTTGCAGTTGTTCCTGCAAATCTGCCTGTCATAACGACCACAAGAGCCAGACATCCAAACAGACATTATGAGAGAACACAGAGTTTGTGTTCATGCAACGGAGACTGATGAGTAGATGCAATGCCAGTGCACGTGTGAGATGAGGGCGAGGGTTTTATGAAGTGTCAACTTTACTTCTACTTTAATGTCAAATATACTGTATATGCATATATATCATGTAGTGAGTGTAAATTAGGAGCCTGTAAATTCCCCTACATGCTTGGCAGGAGAGGGAGGTGGGAGGTGCAATGTGCAGCTGACTGCTGGATGTCACTAGATCCTACACATAGGTCCTTTAAGGAAATGAGACGACCTGACGTGCACTCACAGAAAACAAGAGCCAGTGAGCCAATGTTCCAGTAACCATACAATATCTGAACATCTAATACGATCCCACACATGAACAGATGTTATCATTGTAAATATGTCTATTTTTTTCATAAACCTTCATGTGCTAATTCCTGAGAATAAAAGAATAAAGCAAATGTCAACACAATGGTCTATCTCTCATTGTTAAAGGAAACTCAATAAAAATGAAAGAAACCACTAAATTCTTCCAACAAGTTCCATGAAAATTATAGAGGTCTGCTGCGGGTGCCCTGTCCAGCTCATATGTGGCTCGACGATTTGTCAAATGTTTGGGTGTGTGGTTTGGTTTCATTGATCACTAGATCTTTTCCCTGGCTGTGAAAATGGCGGTTAGAGCTGTGGTCGTCACATCAGCTGCCATCATAATCTTCAGTCATAATCATCAGTAGATTTCTATTTCCACTTTCTATTATTCATTAAACAGCAAAAAGCAAAAACATTAATTCTTACATGAATTTTTAACAGATTTTAGGCCATGCACACACAGAGACAGAATCGTATTTTAATAGGTATTCTGCAAACACGGAATCATCTCAAGAAATGTGTGCATCCACACAAAACCACTGAAAACCACTGAAAATATATGACAGGCCTGTAAGTAGTGCTCTAACGCTGCCACAGAAATACATCAAAAACAGAGAATGAGACATAAAATCTGTGCAAAGTAAACAAACATGAAGAAGAAGAGGGCGAAGAATACACATGGAACTAGAAAGCACATCATGCTCCTTTAGGTTCCACAGCTCACAGAAAGATGCATAAAGATGCAAACACAATGGTGCCATCAGATGTGTTCACTTTGGGACCCCGTTTCATAAATGATTGTATTTGGGCCCAAAACGCTGGTTCTGTGTAGATGAAAAGTCCAAACAGTAAAAAAAACGTTGGTAGATACACCTAAACTTGTCTCCAGGTGGCCTTTAAGTATTTGCATAAAGCCTCCACAACAGATTCAACACCGATGGAGGACCGAACAACACACCAACACATCATTCCTTGTTCGGTTATCTGTCGATTATTTTAAAAGTTTATGATTTAAAATGTGACCTTATGTCAAGCAGATTGAATCAAAAGTGCTTTTTTCTGACGCGGCACAGTTTTTTACAAGTCCGTGATGCATGTCATTACCAACATTGATCTATCTTCTGTGAGTTAAACACAATGAAGTAGGAACGAAAACTTTGGCTTCAGTCAGAGACTGTGTATGAGTCTGCCCAGAAAGCAACATGATAAATATCCTGACATTTGGCTCGTGTTCTCATCATAAACTAAGATCATATTCAATAACTATGGCAATGATTCCTGCAGCATGTTGAAGGGCTCTTGACTTTGATTTGATTGAAGACTGACGACGGCAAAATGTGGAGAGAAAAAAAATAAAACAATCATGAAGCACAACTGCAACAATCCTTCACAGTGACAAAAGAAGTTCACTAAATATATTTAACAACACACACACGTATTTTTCTGCCTTCAGACAAAAAGAATGACTGCGTTGGCCTGAACACCCCAGCGTGTCAACATGTGGTCATCATACGATGGACTGACTTCAAGAGCGAGCAGTGGAACACGACAGTATGAGAATTCTGTCGTGGAGGTTTTGTCTCAGTCTAGTGAATTAGCTGTTTCCAGTAAAGGAAGGAAACTGACACTGGTAGTAGTGATGAGTGCAGCTTTGTATGTGTATGATTCCCCTGAAGGCCATCCTCAGCGACAGACATCTACCTTCATTGTTTGACAGCTAAAGACGGGTGGGTTAGGGGTTAATGTCATTGGTTGGATTCTGCCAGAAGACAGATGAAACTTCAGAATGTGTATCTATGTTGATGGAAACAACTTGGTTTCATTGAATAAACCAAGTCTCAATCAGGAGTTTGACGAAACGACCCGTATGACCCTCACTAATCACTGTGCTAGTTTGTCGTTCATGAGGGAAGACGTTGTCAGTCATAGCTGTTGTGCGCTGGGTGTGACAGAGTGACAGACAGTATGCGACGTTCAGAGACCAAAGGTCAGTTAATAAATGAGACAGCAGAACCTCTCTTCCTCTTCACCATGTTTCCATAAAAGCACCAACCACCATCGTCCCATTTGTCAGCGTTAGGGCAAACGTTGTAGGAGATGTCAACTTAGGCAGGAAGAAGATGCTCTCATCCCTGTCCTTCAGTTATGTGACACTGAGTATCTGTCGGGTGGTCCTGACATTCATGATGCTGGAACTTTGCTCGCCACAATAAAATTGTGTTAAGATGCGTCAGAATTAGAATAGTCTGATGTCGGCATGACACACAAAAAACTGAAAGCACACAAACTCATCCAGAGTCCCACAGCATATTTAACATAGAACTTCATTTCATGAGTATCCATCATCTGTTTTTAAACTGACCCTCTGCAGCAAAAGCTGAAGCAGAAGTTTTGTTTCTGTGTTTTTGTTGTTGTTGTTTTTACCCTTCTATGATAATTCAGTATTTTCACTGGAATGAGTATGTATGTGTGCTATTGTCACGCTGAAGGAGGACTTACAACAGTTGACAAAGAAGAGGACGCTGGGAGCGGCTGCAGCACTAATGCAAGATAGATGTGACAGGGACTGGATGCCTTACGGGGAACTTATATGAGGGCTACCGCTGTGCAGCTCATCAGATTGAATCAGGAACGATATTAGCATGCAAATTGAAAAAACGGGCAGTATTTCCTTTAGATTAACTGCCACTGCCTGTTACAGTGTATAAGTGCGACACTATAGCTCTTATCACGCAGCCATGTGAAATACTGCCGCTGTATAAGTACAGTACAGGCCCACGGGCATTCTGAGAAAGGTCTCCACGGGTTTAGTCATCAAAGTCATTAAAATGTGCTGTCACAGTTTAAAACTGGTCCAGGTACATGCAAAACTGTGACACAGCAGAATTCACCAGTGAACCAATCTGTGTGAGGACATCCACCCTAAACTTCATCATCACAAGTCAGTGTGTCACTCCAGCACAATCTACGCTTCCAGTTTGTCCTTGTATTGCTGTTTACTATGCAAACTGTATAGAACACACTCATATGTGGCAGCACAGGCGGTGCAGAGATGCTGCAGCGATCGGAAGGTAACTTATGTGATCCCCGGCTCTTCTTGTGTCACAGTGACCTTGAGCGAGACACAAATTGTTCATGATGAGCGGGTCTGTATTTTGCATGGCCGCCTCTGCCATCTGTGTGTGAATGTGTGTGAAGTACCGGCCATGAATTACAATCCAGAACTGATGAATGCATCAACATAATTCAATGTGAATTAAATTTTACAAAATGCTACAGTCATCAAGGTCTAATTCTGTCACTCTGGTTTGAAGCAGCTCTTTTCATGTAATGTTTGCCACCACTGCTGCATAAAAACACCCAATCACTTGTGTTTCAGAGACATTTAAAATTGAGTAATTGAAAACACTTGTTCGTGTGAACGGATGTGGGCACTCCTCCAAAATGTATTCCTGAGATGCCTGGGCTAGAGACAGATCCAGATGGGTCTGAACTGAAACCAGATGGCCGGGTGAAGGGAACATAGCCTAGGTACAACAGCCTGCTGCATACTGTACAGACGGACTGAGGTACAGGCACAGGAGGGATTCCTTTTTTGTGTTATGGGTGCACATTGGTGTTCATTTAGAATTGTCAGTGTGAGGCTGGGTGCAGGAATGCAAAGAGGAATTCTAATTGTCTCCAGTCCACAACAAGGAGAAAAAACACATTCTGTTACATTTATTGCGGTATTACACAACTTTTATTGCCTGATTCAACCAACTTGTCTTTGTTCTGGAGAATATCAAAGCTTGAATGTTATTATATTAGATAACTGTGTAGCTATAAATAGAAAGATGCACTGGAATGTCATATTGATGGTGCAAGAGCATGTGCTGACAGATGAAAGAACTCGGGCAAAGGGAACTCATCATGAACAAAACACAGAGTCTGGAAGGCATCACACATCACAGTTCCCCCATTGTGACCTGAGTCGTCAATGCTGTTTGTCACCATGGACGCAACACAAAGCAACACATCATGGGGTTAACTGGTGACCTTTAAGAGTATTGTCTAGTTTATGTCATTTTCCGTTAAAAATACTGCAACAACACTACAATCAACTGACAGTTTACTCTTGTGACCACCGTGGATTTGGACTATGGAGGTGCCTCCTGCAGTCTTGTGATTATTTTTCCATTTGCAATGTATTAATTAAATCACCGGCACTAACCCTGTCACACCACACTCACGTCAGTACTTGGAAAATGTTAAAATATGTGCAGTGATTCTTGCACAATGTTTTGGTTTCATGTTGCAGCGCTGCAGTGCGTTTCCCTTCCACCCTCCAGATGTAAAGCC
>CAAKHB010003012.1:152737-163448 GCA_901007665.1 Aeoliscus strigatus | reverse complement strand
TTAAAAATACTGCAACAACACTACAATCAACTGACAGTTTACTCTTGTGACCACCGTGGATTTGGACTATGGAGGTGCCTCCTGCAGTCTTGTGATTATTTTTCCATTTGCAATGTGTTACTAACCCTGTCACACCACACTCACGTCAGTACTTGGAAAATGTTAAAACATGTGCAGTGATTCTTGCACAATGTTTTGGTTTCATGTTGCAGCGCTGCAGTGCGTTTCCCTTCCACCCTCCAGATGTAAAGCCCTGCAATGCTCCTCGTATGGGATGCACATTGTGGAATGTAATTCCCCTGAGTTTTCTGATATGTACGAGTCATACACACATCTGTTCGAGCAAAATGGCATCCGTTCAGTTATTAGAGGGACAAATCATTTTGTTATGTTACTTTCCATAGCACCTAGAGAAAGTAACAGGTCTTTCCCCTCTTAGTTATGATAGTTAATAATAATACTTCATACCACACGGTATTTGTTCCTCTCTTTAGCAGAGCTCTGCAGGTTAGTAGTTTTACAGGTTAGTAAAAGCACTACTGGTCAAATATTATTCTGTTAGAAGTATAAGTTGTTAATTCATATTACTCACTTGTTTTAAAGGTACTTAAGTATCAGAAGTAAATTTCCTTTTTTTATATCAATGCATTGATGTATTATTGCTGCACTGTATCAAACCTCATGGCTCTGAACCAACCGGCTGCGACACGGATCAGCTCATTGAACCTGTGACATTAAAAGTTTTTAGAATGCTATAAATTCCATAGAAAGGAAAACGGGATCGAAATGGGATTTTTTTTCCAGTAAATTGAAACAGACTTTCGCTCAAGAGCAATGAGGGCATTAGAAGTACGACACGTGTCTTTGAGATGTAGTGAAGTTCAAGTCATAGGTTGCCATTAAACATAAATATAATAAGTACAGATACTCAAAAAGACAGTACTCAAGTAGAAGTGCTACTTCTAAAATCCAGAGGTGGCAGCAACAAAGTACGAGTAGACGAAGCTTTCAGACGATCGAGACTCCAAGACTGTCTCAGCGCGAGGTTCTGGTTGTTGCTCCAGACGAGGTCACCCCATTGATTATGTATTATTATATATATATTATATTAAGTACTGGGCCTCGTTCCTCTGCTGCTCACTCCAAACTGCGTAATTTAGGAGTAATATTTGACCAGTCGTTGCTGTGTGACACCCGTGTCAAGCAGCTGATCAGATCCTTTTTCTTCCACCTGAGAAACATTGGCAGATTGAGGTCATGCTTTTATTTCATCCCTCATCAACTACTGTAACGCATGCTGCACTCAGTGTTTCTGCTCTTGACCGGCTGCAGATAATCCAGAATGCTGCCGCAAGATTACTCGTCAGGTCAAACAGACAGTCTCACATTACTCCCACACTCAAATCTCTTCACTGGCTCCCGGTTTCATTTAGAATCCAGTTTAAAATCTTCACCCTCGGTGACAGAGCACAGCATTCTTGAATTTGCCTCTGTAAAACACTTTATAGCGCCTTTCACAAACATTTGTCACAAATAAATTTTACCTACTGACTTAATTATTAGTACACTAATACACAAAACTAATATTCCGAAAAGTTGAAAAAAAGTAGTGATGTCAGAGTTAGCTGTTCAGCATAGTGAGCATAGTAAGACACTTTTTAATAAATGAATCAACTAAAACGAAAAGCAGCTGGGAGTGAAACTAGAAAGACATTTCAAACATCCCAGGGATGAAGATGAGGTCAGCATTAAACTGTCCTGCATATTATTGCAGGTTGCAGGTGCACAGTAATCAAAACTGGAGTCGGGCTCAGTTGGCAGTGTGATCCAGTCGTTCACTGAGTTCAGTATGGGCTCTGATAAAAACAGCAGTGGGCTGATGTGCAGCATGACTCAGGAATTTGTCAAAGAATGAAACCCTTTCAACAAGCACTGTAATAATAATCATGATAATAATAATAATAATAATAATAATAATACAATTAATTGGAACACCAAGTCAAAGTCAGATCTATTGTCACCAACTAATACATGTGCTGCAAATCTAAATTAATTAATTAATTATTAAAAATATAGAAGAGGAATGTTTATAAAACATATGTACTCTACATGAGGCACAGTCAAGTTGTGTGACATATGTACAAAAGTGCAAACGAATGTTCGAGCAACATTTTATAGACAACATAAAACAGCCACAGTAAAAGTGCTTTAAAGTGACGAGTCCTGAATGTTAAGTGGGTGTGTATAATAGTATTTTTAAAGTAAGGAAGAAGTGGATTTGAATTATAAAATTGACATACATCATCATGTGATGGTGGATATGAGGATATGGACAAATGTCATCTACTGTATATCCATATTATACTATGGTCTGTATCCTTTTTTCCCCGTTGTTTTTTTGTTTTTGTTTTCTCATAAACTAGACTGAGGGTCTAAATGACAGAGAGTGTACTATTGTTCAGACTGTAAAGTCCATCGAGACAATTGTAAATGTGATGGGCTATACAAATAAACTGGAATTGAACTGAATTGAATTAAACTAGCTCGTCTTGGAGGTGTGTCCAATAATTCATTAAAAACCTCGCGGTCACACTTTGCAATTAATGATTCGCACTTGATAAAAAATCTAGTTCCCATTTATTACTCTGACTTCAGATCATGTGAGATCACTGGCTAATGATGAGCCAGCTCATAATCTTGTAATTATGGAGGAAGTTGCTGTCAGTCAAAGAGCAACGCGCTCTGGACAGACTTTAACCTAGATGCAAACTTGTCTTTAATCAGAGAATCAGTTTGCACACCTCAATGCAAATGCATGCAAAACGCCCACATTGCAGCACGCCGGCATTCTGTGTGTTCGTTCTCTCCAGCAGAACTGTCCTCTCAGTGAACCCTGCCCTCTGTCTTCAACACCCTGCCAATGTTGCCCATTCTAAAACAAGGTGAATCACTGTCTTCTGCCTGACAAAGGAATACATTATCCTTTCCCCAAAGGGCACAGACGTGGTCTTCTCAAATGCTTTTCGTGGTATGGCTTCTCTCCAAAAATAGTGTGCAGTGATGTGCTAACACGTATGAGGCTTCCAAACTCATGAATAAACTCTCCGTTTTAGCTGAGGTGTACCGGACACACACCACCAGTCTAAAAGACACAGGGAACAAATACATGCAAGTGCTGCATCTCCAGTCGACCATCGTTGACCTTATTGTTTCCCTCAGTCTGTTTCAGAGTGCTGACACCATCAGTATACGAGATGTTTGGTGTGGGACATGGGCTTTTCTGCACACGGAGGGAAACCAGTTGACACTCAAGTAAAGTTAACAAGTAATAAAAACTCGGTCATTGGTTTGGGTCACTCAGCGTCACAAATGCATCACATCACATATCTGCACATAGTCGTGTGTAGACTTGTGTTTTTTTGAAGTATGCATTTCAACACAGTTCATTTTGTCATAGCCCAACATGACAAATCACTATGCTCGGGGCATTGTGATACAGTCTGTACAGTACGACACCATCCGGCCCGCACGTCAATGAAACAGCACTCAAATGTTGACGGTGATTGACAAAGACAGAACATAATCGCTCATTAGTTATACTCACAATATCTTTCCTTTACAAATGGACGGCCAACACGGGGCTTTTATTTGCCTTCACCAGCAGAGAATACATGTCAACAGCTTGTCATCATGCCCAACTCCAAACAATGCCCTGGGGGAAACTAGGGTCATTGCACAACAATTGCAGAGGACAAGCAGAGCTCAGTAATATGAGGAGGCGCACTGTGAAATACCACAGGACAATTAATCTGATGTAGCAGGGGGATGATTAATGTTTACATGGCTCATCTGTATATCTGACAAGGACAAGACATGACATTTAAAATCAATTCATGGCTATGCAGGTTTCTTTTTTGCATTGAACATCACTCCTGAACATGTCCTTTGCAGTATGTTCATGTACTGTGTCTGATTCCGCCAGAAATGTTCAAGCTCTGCGTCGGGTGAAGAGGCGTGAGGCCTCTGTGATAAATGATAGCTTTGAGTCCCACACATCTTCCTCTGTATGCTGGCACGTTCAGCTGCGAGTTGGTGAAGCCAACACTTTACAGTCAGAGGAGAGAAGTGGGTCAAAAGCGGTCCAGCTGTTTGTCACAGCTTCAACCACAGTGGTAGTTGAAAACCATTTGTTGCAAACACCACAATGGGACCATCATTCACGCGGTGCAGGAAAATGCCAGAGTGATAAAAAAAAAAAAAAGAGAGAGATGACATTTAAATTTTATGGGTTGATTTTGGACTAAGCGGAGTAAGTTCAGCAAATTGTGCAGCGCACATTTGACTAAAATACACTTTTAGTGGAAGCACTGTAGGTAAGAATGACTACAGATCAAAGAGGCATTTAAATGCTGTGATTCACAATCAAAATGTTCATCTAAACACACATTAATGATGAAACATAAACCAAGTGTGTACATATTTAAGTTTATTATGTCTTTTTCAGTTCACATTCAGGCAGCTCAACCAGAAGTCACAATAGACCCCTGGCGTATTGTGTAGAAATGTCAATACAGAGTAATTCAGTAATTCAGACAGTAAAATAGCATAAATGGAAAATATGTAATAAAATTGTCATGAAAATTGTTTATAATGTCTGGCACCTTGACAAGATAAGATAGGTTGTTGGTACAGACACAACTGGCCATAAAACAGATTCAGATTGGGAGTGTAGTACAGACTGGATCTTCAGAGCTCCGTCGTTGGAAGCTGCTAAATGATTTTATCAATTAATAGTGGAGAGCGCGTGACAGCGGGATGCTCCGTTCTGATTGGTCCAACCGGGCCGGTCCCGGACAGCGCTCCTACATAAACCCCAGCCCGCTCGCCGCCGCTATCTGTCACACAAGTGGGAAGAAGGAGGACAGTGAGCCCAGTGTAGAGATCACCGGCTGCCTTCGTCGTGTTCCGGTGCTGCAGAAGCTTTTTTTTCTTTTCTTTTCTTTTTTCCCCTCTTTCTTCCTCTTTTGCTGGAGCTTATGAATTCCACACAGAGCAGGAGGCGTCTCTTTGTGTTCAGTTGCATGATCTGCGTTGAGAAGACGATGTCTTTGTGGACCGGACTTTTCCTCCTGATGGTGCTGAACGCATCTGCATACGAGCTGGATCAGAACGAGTCCTATTCGCCCCGGAGAACCCGCTTCACTGCCAACAGCCCTGGTAGGTGACTGCTGCTGCTGCTGCTGCTGCTGCTGCTGCTGCTGCTGCTGCTGCTGCTGCTGCTTCCATCCGCACATCTCACAGCTTTGCACACTTGCCCGCTTACAAGGAACACGTTTAATTTGCTTATGACGGACTCAATGGGTGTAAAATGAACAGGGAAAACGCGGCGGTTTGCCGGTGTCCTGCCGGTGTCCTGCCGGCTCCAGATGCGCTCTGGTGCTGACACCTGAGGGAGCAGGCTCTCATTCGCCTGGTGTCTTTTCCTGAGGCTGCTGCAGAGCTCCCACTCACCAGCAGCACCGTGTTCATCCTGTCCACAAATCATAGAAAGCTCCTGTGCATGCTTCAGGTCAGGAAAAAAAAAAAAAAAACAGGCTGCATCAGGCTTCATTTCAAATTCATCCAAAATAATCCATAGTCCAAGAGTCCAAAGCTGCCAAGTCCATAGGCTCAAGTCTAAAACAATAAATGTGACCTCTCCCTCTCTGCTCCATCGATGAGCTGCAGCAGGTAACTGGGATGCTGCTCATTCCCTTCTGTAGCCATCACTTCATCATTTGAAGTTTTCTCAGGTTCCCTCTTTATTTTGAGAGCGATCTCTGAAGTCCGTCTGAAGACAGACTTTATCTGGCTGTGTAGGTCAGCACAGGGCGCCGGGTCTGAAGTCTGCCCAGTAGGCTGAGGCTCCTCAGTGACATCCATCTGTGATGTGCAGATTATGACTAACAGCTCTGTGATGGTGTACAAGAGGGCTGCATGGACTGGGCATGAGTCTGCGTTCTACACTATGTCAGTGTGCATGACACGTGTTCAAATGTAGTCGGACAATTAGGTTCCATGCAAAATAACTGAGGACAGTCTGGTGCATGAGAACGCCAGTGTACTATATGTGTCTGCAGGCACGCCAGCAATTTTCAGGAAACTCTTTGGTATTTCTGGTGCTGTTCTGCTGAAAAGAACCAAAAAGTGGAATATTTTTCCTTCCCTGCCAAGAAATAAGCAAAGTAATGCCAAATGGAGTCTGAGGCACTCAGAGCTGTGAGGTATCCAATCTCCAGTCATGTCACTATTTGCCCTGAGTGGCTCTATGTCTTTTCTGAATCACCATAGTATGAAAATTCTCCTTTGTTTGCTGCTTTTTTTCTTTTCTTTTCTGTTTTTTTTTTTGCTGAAACCCTGGCAACCATGTAATAAGATCAGTGAGGGTGCAATGATTCCCAGTGAACCCACTGCTGCTGATGGATCATTCTCTGTGCCCACAGCAGATGTGGCACGCTGTCTCAACAGTGCCCTCCAAGTTGGCTGCGGAGCCTTTGCCTGCCTGGAAAACTCTACGTGTGACACAGATGGCATGCATGACATCTGCAAGTCCTTTCTATACAGTGCTGCTAAATTTGACACTCAGGTATACATGAAATGTCTTATATTTTCTGCATGAACCTGTGGGTTTCCAGAGTGGACTGTCAGGACAAGATTGTGTGAAGCACTATGTGTCTTTTTGGGCTTTTTTTTTTTCAGGGTAAAGCATTTGTGAAAGAGAGCCTTAAGTGCATTGCCAATGGCATCACCTCGAAGGTATTCCCTACCATCCGCCGCTGCTCCACCTTCCAAAGAATGATATCTGAAGTCCAGGAGGAGTGTTACAGCAAGCTGGATATCTGCACCGTTGCGCGATCGAATCCAGAGGCTATTGGTGAAGTGGCGCAGCTACCAAGCCACTTCCCCAATAGGTAAGCGTTCCCTCTACGAAATGCTGTGACTGTCAACTGAATGTGAACGAAGGTGCTCAACATGTGTTTGGATCAGAAGTGCTGTCTGTGTTGCAAATATACATGTTGTTCACCAGATGTCCCCTTTGACCCACTCCAATGCAGCATCCCAGATGGCTCACACTGTATTCATTTCCACGTTTCACTCACCACCTGCTCAGTACAGCCCAACACATTGTGACGTGACGTCAAACAGGAAAGTCTTGTTTGATTGAAACTATTCTTGGTGTAGTAGAACGCGTAGGATGGCAGTTTGGGAGTGGGCACTAATGGAAGGTGGGTGGAGCCCAAGTGACTGGAGCAGGAATGGCCCCACCCATATGAGTGACATCAGACGTTCAGACCGTCAGAGAAATTCCATGTGAACATCTGATCCCCTGAAGAGCACAATCACTTTGTCGTTTTTAGGTTCTATGGGAAGCTTCTACAGAGCCTGATGGATTGTGACGAGGACACAGTGGACCGCGTCAGGGCCAGCATGGTGTCCCGGCTGGGCCCAGAGATGACCATGCTTATCCAGCTGCTGCAGAACAAGCCATGCCCATCCACCGCTGTGGCTGCAGCTGCTGCCATCCCGACCGGAGTGGAGGGCCGTGGGAGCTGGCGCTGGTCCATGGGTCCCCATATGTACAAGATTCAGCCTAATCAGCGAAACAGAGACTCTAGTCATTTTGGCAAAAAGCGTTCTGCCGGAGACAGCTCCTAATTTTCAACTCCACACACTCCTCAAAAACGAATGCCCCACTATTCCCTCCAGGTGACCAAATCATTCCTCCACTAAACTTCAAGATACAGAAATATGCATCAACTCCGCTGCCCACAGAGTTGATGTCAGTTTGATTGTCCCTATTATTATATATCAGACACTTGTTGAGAACACCCGTCCCCGATCCATCGACTGTTTTCAAATTTATCCACAGTTGGTGTTGAACATGTGGCTGGTTCATCTCTGCAACACGGTCCTGCTCACTCGTCCTCACCTCCTCCAACAGAGGAATCATGCCAAGCACAAAAAAGAGAAGAAAAAAAGAAGCAGCCATAGTGGTTTATGCCTCTCGAGCACGTCTTTAAACACACACACACACACACACACAATAATGACATTATTCATTAATAGAAACTAGTTTATTTGTTCATTGATAATGAGAAATGATCTGTAGATGTATCTAATATTTTAGTGATGAGATCCGTCAAATTGTGAGCATGAGAAGTGAAAATGAGTTTATCTATTTTCTGACACTAGCATAACTCTTACATGTACTGTAAACAAAGTATCTGAGACAGCCATAGCCAGCGCTCTAAAAGAGAGAGTGCTTGTCGGAGTGAGGTCGGCAGAAGTTTCATGATAACCTTTGCGCGGTTACCTAAACTGACCAAAAAAAAACTTAAAACTGCCCTGAATGCTCTTCATAAAAAAACCAAAATAGTGAACGGCTATAGCCCTTATAAGTTGTTGGGGTTTTTTTTCCTTTCCGATGGCAAATTTGGTCATTGACTGAAATCTTATCATTATCATCATCGTGCACAGAAGACTTGTCCGAGACGTTTGCCAAGTCTGTCCATCAGGAAAAAAAATGTCCACGTCACATATCTTATATCCAAACACTTACAATGCATACGACTGTTGAGCTCTACAGTTTACGTGGGACCATGTTTAATGTCCATGTTCTTAACTGCGTGCGAAGCAGCGGTGTATGTGCATCAGCTGATTAGCTCATTCACCAATGAGACTGAGATCAGCTGTCATCTCAGGGTGACGAGTCTCCGAGGTGAATAACGCGACATACACGCTTGCTTCCGGTGTCAAGATTTAGAATGACTATTTAAAAACAAAACAAAAAAAAAGAAAGCCTTGTTGGAATGATATTTATTTTCCTACAATATTATTTAATGTTTTATTTTATTGCATTATTGTAGTTTAATGAGTTAATAGATTTAGAAGAGAAAAAAACATTGCGCTCCATGTTAAAAAAAAAAAAAAAAAAAGTGAGTTGACACTCCAGTGACTGAATGGGACCCATGTCATGACTCTGTGCTGGCCATAGGGGAACATGGTTGGTCATTCAGGTCAGGTGATCTACTTCATGGGTGTTATAAGGGACCACAATGAACAGGACAGCTTAGTTTTGACACAGTTTCTGTTGAAAAAAATTAAAGGTTCTTGTTGCAGCTGCTACATGCACACACACAGTGCTGGGAGATTGTGCACATTGAGTAAAGAATGAGCTGGTCAGTGAAGCAAACATCAGCATCTAGTTCCTCCAATGGGAAAAGTTGGATGGTTCAGCACTATCTGGAGGTGTTTCTTTGTTTTTTTTTTCTCCATGTACAGGATATTAACGATTATTTTAGTTCTACATGTCTACAGCTCCTTATTTGTAAACATTTGATTCAGGTTTGAATGCCTTACTAAGGACATGAGAGATGTCTGCGCTCCTATGAACAAGAGGAGTGTCTGTTTGCAACGGTGGGAGGTTGGGACTTCTATTAGGTGACTTTTATATCGCAGAAATTACTTAAGAGCAAAAGTACTGACACTGGAAGAACACAAAAAAAATGTTTTATTGTAAGTAAAATAAAGTTCATGATAAAAAACAAGACAACAAGAGACAACAAATCCGCAAACTGTAAACAAATGTGTCCAACTTATTTGAGTTTTAATCAATCACGTGTGACACGTTTGTGATTCCTTTATGTTTCCTAATTTATTTAGGTTAGAATAGTTTCACTCTCAAAATAAGGACTGAACTGCAAAACCTTTGAGCCATAATAATGGCACAACTCTGTCTCTTAGAAGTCAGTATCTAACTAATATATATCTACTGTGTGGTTCACTTTGGAACGCACATGTGAACTGAATATGACAGTTTAGTCAAAGGCTTAAAGCAGCAGCCTCAGTCCGAGTGAGAGCCATCAATTAATGTGGAGAAATCTGTGTAAGATTATTTGCACAATGTCTGACTACACTTTCTTTCTGTTGTCATGGTGAGTTCAGTTGAAATGATACTCAGGCCCAATGCTGCTTCAGGGGAACCTTGAGTTAGTTGGTGCATATTATTAGTCAGTGTGCGACGGCAGCACTTAACCCTTCATATTTCATGGCCTTTGAATATGAAGACAATCATTTTGAAGTACTCTGTCAGCGAGCTGGGTCCTAATGCTGGTGTTTGTTTCACACATGCCTGGTTGATGGAAGGATGTTTGGAAGCAGTACGATAATCAGAGGCTCAAGTTGGTTTGCAAATGTTTGTGCACATTTCCTGAAAAAAAAAAATGCAATATAGAGATTACCTTCTAAACCGGACTGGGCTGAGTTGGATATTTATCATAGCACCTGTCAGACTCGTAGACCTATAAAGTGGAATAACTGCAACCATGTCGACCCATTTAAATGTGAGTGGTGAAAGACGCTAAAGGAACTCAGCCCAGTCTTGCTTAGAAAATGTGAATTCATACATTGTCCTGGGTTGCTCAGACAGAAGCACAAACTGGACAAATCTATGTTTTATTATGCGTGTCAATTCAAAAGCTAAGTATAGAATTCCAAACTATGCAATAATCTCTCACAAAAAGGATTCACAACAACACAGAAATTGACCTTTATTTCATTGAGTGCCATCTGAACCTGTTGAATCAAAGCAGCAGCACGTTCGCTCTCACACTTCACCTGCAGCGTGCAGGCGTTGACCCTCCCTATGTGTTGCTGTGGGGGGGGGGGGGGT
>CAAKHB010003012.1:126850-144777 GCA_901007665.1 Aeoliscus strigatus | reverse complement strand
CGCCGGGTGCCCCCCCCCCCCCCCCCCCCCCTTTGGCTCCAGTGTTTGCATGATGATTGAGAACTAATAAATTAGTGATCAACTGGCAAGAGGAATTAATGGATAAAGCACATGGGCCAAGTGGTTTTACGGATGCATCGAGTGAAAATCAGTAAAAAGAAGAGCTAAAACCATTTCAAAATAAAAGCCATAGTGCCATAGTGCATGTTGTAAGAAATGTTACAAGGGATTAAAACAGCATCAAACATAGAGTAGTTTTCTGGAAGTTTGTTGTTTTTCAAAACAAAACTCACTTTTACCTGTGGGGACACCGTCTACCTCTTCCACTCCAACTCATCTCCGAGGACCTGACAGGTCTTTGTACTTTAACAGGTCAATCAGGCATTTTGGCCCGAAACCATTTAGTGCTTCATAGCTCCACAGCTGAGAACTGATGGGATTCGCCCAGAAGTCTTTCAGACCACTTTACAGACAAAAGACGTACACAAAGTTGTACCTTAAAGACGGATTTTATTGAAGCACCAAGTTTAAAACACATCAGTTGAACCGAACAGCTGTAAAAGACCTTTCATTTGGTTTGTGACCTGAACAGTGGTGACAACAAACCAGCACTGGGTCAGACTCCACAAGCTGATGAGACATAAGGCCTGAACTCACATTTATGTGTTTTCATCATTCCAGTTACTGACTCATCAAAACAACTGAACAAACAAGAGGTGAAGATGTGTTAAATCATCCAATAATTCACACTGCATCCAGTCAAAGCTTCACGTCCGCACTGGATCCTGCTGCAGTGGGGCAGATGTTTGTCCTTGTTCCTGCCTGTGAGGACGCGCGTCTCGGCCCCAGTCATGCGTCGCAGGCTGGCGCCGCGTCTTCTCCACTTCCACAACATGAGGTGTCGTGTTACTGTTTGTTGTGGCCCTAGAACACTAATAATGTGTCTGCAGAACAATGTTGATGGTAAAGCTGTTCGACACCGCCGAAGATCACTCAACCCCCGAGGAGCTGCTCACTGATTAAGTGGCTTTACTTGGCTCACGAGGAGCGTGGTTTGGATAGGCGCGCGCGCGCACACACACACACGCACACGCACAAACACTTAGAGACGAATTAATCTGATCTAGAGACTTTCTCTAATGAAGAGATGGGAAAGTTTTACCTCTCGTGAAGCCTTAATGAGATGATCAGGTTCTGTCAGGGCCACAGAAACAACCTGTTCACAACCTGTTCCAGTGACTTATTGTCTTATGTTTATTCTGGAAGCTACAGCAGGAGAATGTCAATCATACCAGCAGCACTCAGGAAGCAGCCCCCTGATCCTGCTGGATATGATGTGAGGTGGTCGTGTGTAAGGTGAGAAGAAGAGGAACTCGGGATGGGCGTTCTGCACAGAGATGACAGATATCTCCTTGGTGCTTGGATCCTTGAATGAGTATAAATCCTCTCAGACCTTCACTCAGCAGCCTGTTGGCAGCGTCACCGGGATCATTCCAACCAAACAAGAGGGTGTAGGATGCATCCCAGCTCATCCACCACAACGCCCTTCTCAGTCAAGGACATTCTGGAGCTGGAGCAGCAGCGACACTTGGAACATGAATTCCTGAGGACGGATCCAGGTGTTCCGATGGGTGTTCCGATGGGTTTTCAGAATTTTGGTGCGTCCCGGACCGGAGAAGGCTTGTATGGCTGCAGGACCGACCCGTGTGTCACTGGGGGTCCGAGGAACCCGATGAGCCAGCAGGGTGAGAAGATCCAAACTCTGAAACTAAACGGTTCAGGCTCTGGATGCAGATGTGCGTTTAAACCAGTAAAATATATATTTTTAAAAACAAATAAACAGGCCTTTTGGATTCTGACCGGCTTTATTTTTATGGCAATTTCGATTTGTTTGTTAAAACCAGTATACATATCTAATCAGCAATAATTTCACGTGAACCAACCAACAATGTAATAAGGAATACAATTATGCTTTTGTTTTAAAATGTTCCAAAGAGACATGATAATTGTTTTTATTCGTTTGCTATTTATTCAAATGTCTGAAAGTGAAGAATTTTTTTTTATCTTTGAAAAACAAAGGAGAATAAAGCGACACTGATTAGTATTAGTGTTAAAATGATTAAATAAAAGTAACAAAATAATAGAAATATAAGTTGATTTGATTCCAGAAAATATTTACAAATATAAAAATATTAACATATTTTATAGAATTTACAATCATAACAAGATATGTTTTGATTGTAAATTTGTTATTTCAGTCAATGAATAATATTTAACAATGTACCAGTTTCAGGTAAATGAAGTACAAATGGAACTTCTAAATAAAATGTATCATGCATAAAGCTGTATTAAATGGAGGACACAGGAGACTAATTAATCACATAACAGAACACATTCAATTACCTTTTACTAGATGAGCTAAAACAGAAAGAACACGACAGAAGCAAAATGAATAAATATCAGAACAAATATCGTGGCTGAAGCGTCATCTATTATTTTATTTCTATTATTATTATTATTATTATTATTATTATTATTATTATTATTATTATTATTATTATTATTATTATTATTATTATTTCATCTGTTGGTCTTTGGCCTGTTGTTGGTAAATTCACTTTACAAACACACTTTGTGTGTCCGGATCTGAGTTCTGAGCTGGATGTTGCGTGCGTTCTTTCAGACGTGGACCTGTCCCCGGACCTGTGCTCGGGCTTGTCCTCGAACCCGTCCCCGAACCCGTCCCCGGACCCGTCCCCGGACCTCTCCTCGGACAGAAGCTGTCGAAGCGGGTCGCGGCTGCGCCGGAAGCCGCGGGTTCTCTTCTCCCAGTCGCAGGTGTCGGAGCTGGAGCGTCGCTTCCGGCAGCAGCGCTACCTGTCGGCCCCGGAGAGGGAGCAGCTGGCGCTGGGCATCAAACTCACGTCCACTCAGGTCAAAATCTGGTTCCAGAACCGCCGGTACAAGTTCAAGCGCCAAAGGCAGGACAGGTCTCTGGAGCTGGCGGGGTATCCGCCCGCACCGAGGAGGGTGGCGGTGCCGGTTTTGGTCCGGGACGGGAAACTGTGCGGCGCCGGGTCACATCCGGGTCCTTACAACGTGACTCTAGGACAGTTTGGTCCCGTGTTCGGCTGCAGTTTGCATCCTTCAGCACAGCTGCTGGACTTCACTGAGGGGATGAGAGGCTGGTGATGAACACGACCTCATTTACAGATTTACAGGACTGGTGCTGAGCTGTTCTCAGGCCCCTCGTGATGTGTGAAAGAGAGAGAAATAAAAAGACTTGAAATGATCTTTTACATCCTTGTGTTTGGTAAAGGCAGAGTAAGAAAAACTGGACACACAAAAAAAGTCAGAACCCTGGAGTTGTCTGCACAAAGGCACCGTTTGTCCTGTTTGGACTGCTTATAAGGTAACTTAACTGAAATAAAAAACAGAGAGCGAGACAGAGTGTGTGTGCGTGTGTGTGTGTGTGTGTGTGTGTGAGCCACTGGACCATGTGGAGACAAGACAAGGGTGCATGTCACTTAAATCATCTTTTTACAAGGCAGAGATAAATTCTGACTAATAATGTTTTTTTTAAATAACTTTTTAACTAATGTTTTTTTTTTAAATAACGTTTTAACCAATGTTTTAATTTTTTTAAGTTTTAAAAGGTAGCAATTGTATTCTGTTATAGTTATTCAAAACAATATTTGCATATCAGAAACCTGACTTCCCTGAACTGTTTCTCAAACACATCCATCCAGAAGTTAATGGATGAAGTGACATCTGACCTGAGGGCGCTGCTCTGCATCCCTCTGAGCTCATCATTGTCCCATTCACAAATCCGCTGATAAGGCCCGAGAGCTTGTCCTGTCCTGGAGCTTTGCTTAGTAAACAAACCTGCAGACAGAGTGGCTCTTTAACCACACTGGAAACAGTTTGTCCCATCAGCACAGGACAGAGAATTCACTGCATCTCTCATTTTCATTTAATTCCACACGTCTCCATTGTGTGTGTGTGTGTGTGTGTGTGTGTGTGTGTGTGTGTGTGTGTGTGTGTGTGTGTGTGTGTGTGTCGCTGACTGTTCAACCCTGTCTTAATTGCAGTGACCACCTTTGACATACGTTTCTTGTCCATATAACACTGCTTTTTACATTATTTACTTTCCAATTACTTTCCATAACACGATGGTGGCACTAGAGTCCATGGTGGATGCAGTCTGGGTGACTGGATTATTTGGTGCACAAATAATCCAGGAGCATCTCATCTCTGATAAGGAAGGAGCTGTAGACAGAGAGGAGACACTTGAGGAGATCAGGTGATAAAGCTCTCTCCCTCTCCCTCCCTCCGATGAACACATCATCATCAAGTCTCACAACTGTAACACAAAGACTCATCCCACCTCCAACCATGTAGAGCAGCTGTCAGTCTGAAAACATTATACAACTTATTAATAATAGGTTTTAAGAGAGGAATGGTCAAACGCAGTCATTAACCCTTATGTTGAACATTCCTTGAACGTTCCTTTTACGTCAACCATAAACAGTTCCTTTACTTGTTGTGAGACCTCTGTGACGTGAACAGGAAACGACTGAACTAACTACACTGAATATTACAAACTCCAGAAAATGATGGGTAATAAAATGTCCCTTTACACTAGAACATGGTCAAGTCTTTTATTCAGCTTCAGTGTAGTCGATATTGTTGTGCGTGTGTGTGTGTGTGCGTGTGTGTGTGTGTGTGTGTGTGTGTGTGTGTGTGTGTGTGTGTGTGTGTGTGTGTGTAAAAGAGAGAGAGAGAGAGAGAGAGACAGACAGAAATGTATGATGTGTGTATAAACTCAAAACTCCTAAATTACGTTGCTTGAGTATGGTGTCATGATTCCTGTTTCATGAGGGTCAGTGTGAATAACGCATGATGTAACCGTGGCCATCAGTGAAAGAGGCATTTAGCCACTCATACTGTCACAGCATAACGTCACCTCTGTGAGAAAACATCCTTTAATATCAGTCTGATCATCTGGTGTTTACCATTGGCGCCCAGATGATTCACATACCAAGAACCTGAGCTTGTGTCTGACCACCTGCGACTTCAACAAACTAGATTCTAAGCTACGTAAAGAAGAAAGGACTAAACAATCTGACTCTCTTTAGACTAAATCTTGAGGTTAGATATTTTTTTTGTTTGGCTTTCTAGCTCCCTCTAGAGGACGCAGGATGATTCACACCAGAACCACATCATCTACACACAATTTCACACAGTGAACTTGTGATTAGAAATGCACACAGAAGAAGCATGAACCTAGTAAACTGCTGGGAGACCTGACAACCATTTGATAATCAGCACATTCAACATGCTCAAAAGTTCATTTGAGCAGTTTGCAGTATGTTGTGTAATGACAGTAGGGGATCATTTCGACAGAAGCCAGTTGTCCAACACAGTTCCTGTCATCTATCTTCTGACCTCTACGTTAACTACAGTGGTTTACCCACCTGAACCCCCCTGAATATAAAACATTTGCCTGAATATTGATCAACTCTTGGTTCAGTTTTAGTATTGTCACGTTGTACGTAATGTGGGTTTGTCACATGACGCATGAGGTATGAAGATCTTATGCAACATCACAGGCGCGGTAATGTACAGGTGATGTACAGCAGATAATCGACTGACACAAATACTGTCTGACAAAACATTAGCAGGAAAACAACAGAAGATTGATGGCATCACAACCTTAGAAAAACACATATTACGAGCTGTGGAAGACAAATGGCCTCCCAGACGGAAAGGTCAGAGGTCGTACTATGTCAGCTTAAAGTTGCAACTATGCAGCTAAACATCTTTGCAAGTGGTGCTTGAAATACAATAAAGAGAGAGGAAATGTCTTTGTTTTCAATGCAATGAGCATGTAGATTCCTCAGATGAAGCAGCAGTGGATGACGGGACTGTCGAGCGACAAGAAAAGGCACTGACATGTGTGACCCCACCCAGCAGCACGCTCTCTCCGGCTGCTTTGTCTGCAACGTGTGTTTCTTATTCACTCAGGACAAACATGCTTTTACTACACAACAACCAAACAGCACCACAAGTACATGTAGCACGTTGGATTTCATCAAATATACATAAAGTACAGGCAGGTCGGACTCTCCAACAAACAAGAATCGTCTAGACTGAAGGATGAAGGTCGTCTGTGCTTACAGTTCAACACTGGAGACAGACAAAGAATTCAAGGTGAAACATATCATATAGATGATCTTAATGCGGTGTTGACAAGACAGACGCCCGTGATTATGAAGCAGCTCGGTAGCTGTTATGTATGCATGCCTGTGTGGGTCCCACTCAGTGTGGGAAACACTTAATGAATGATATACGTCACCTCCGTGCTGTAGGGGTGTCTGATCGGGGCGACTCTATGTGGTGTGTGTGTGTGTGTGTGGCTGCGGTGCAGGCCGAGGAGCCAGCAGGGGCAGGGGCCGTCGCCAGGATCCTGTTTATCATCCTGAGATTCATGCTTGTCCAAACGAAGCATGAACTCCCAGTGGAGCAGTGACACTGGAACATGTCTCATTCTCAGTGCAAGAGGTCACACTGAGCCGCAGCAAACAACAAATAAACGACCACCGAACAATGACTGTGTCCGCTCAGGAGCCGGTGAAAATGTGTCCAACTCATTAGGGCTCCTGTAGGTATGACCACCCACTCTGCCCCCCCCGCCGACACACACATACACACACACCCCTCTGCAGCACACAAAGCAGTACAGACGACTGGGTGCAGACAAAAAATGTCTGTCTGGAATTAAGTGTTTGTATTTCAATGATCCATTTCCTGACGCGGTCTGACTGAATACATATGCTGATATTCTGTTGAACAAATCACTATCTTGGACACACTCTCCAACGTGCAGTCACGCTGCCAACAATGTCTCACAGCTCTGACTGAGGTTTCCCTCTGTCTGTCGGTAGTTTGTACTGTAAAGCTGCTTTCACATGTCAAATGATGCTTTTTATCTATTGCTGCATAGAAAGCACATTTCATAATAACCTGAACTAAGAATAAGGAAAGTAAGTCATCAACCTATATGTTCACATGACACTGAGGTTTGAACATCCATGCTACGACCCGCCTCCTCCTCTTGTCAGTGCAGCGTGGGTGAACCCGCCCAGCACTTGTATAAATTCACAGTGTGTGTGTGTGAGGGAGGTGACACACCGTCGAACACGTCACGGCTGCAGCCCTCTGACACTGATGGAAATGTCTGACAGAGCCAAACCTCTGACTTCTTTCCTCATTGAGGACATCCTTTCTATGAAAGGCAGCGGCAGACGGGATGGGAAATACTGCTCACAGGAGGAGGAACGATGTTCACAGTGGGAAGAGGAACCCGAGAGGCTGACAGAGTCACAATATGCAGAGCAGACAGGTGAGTGTCTGGAGTGCACACATGGTCAGTTACTCTGCTAATGGTGGTGAAAAAGAGGTCGGCGGCCATTTTTACTGACCATCATGCATAGAAATCCTGCATCACAGGGCCTGATCTTGTCTTGTCATTCACAGAGTTCTTGGATGCATCCGGTCCCAGCACTTCAGAGTCCAGCAGCTTCCACATGTCCACAGGGAAGCAGAAACGCTCCCGAGCGGCGTTTTCACACCTCCAAGTGCTTGAACTGGAGAAGAAGTTTAACCTTCAGAAATACCTGTCAGCCCCAGAGAGGGCTCACCTGGCCAGCACTTTGAGATTGACGGAGACCCAAGTGAAGATCTGGTTTCAGAACCGCAGGTATAAAACCAAGAGAAAGCAGCTGACATCTGACTTCTGTAAGGACACGTACAAAACGGAAGGGCTGAGTCTGAGAGACGATTTGGTCCATTCCTCACTAATAACCACCTTCTGCAAAGCCTACCAGTGCCGACCCTACCTGTGGGACTACAGCGGACCCTGGGGGCCAAACTTATGGAGAACATGAAATCCTCCGTCTCATTGTATGTCCCTGACATTCACACTGTGCATTTGCCATCTTTGTTTTTGGATGGCTTGTCAATCACATACATGTATTCATCAGGGTGTCATTTGATCGTGGTTCGTTTGTTTTTCCAAGATGTCATTCTGTATTTTCTTAAATGACACAAACCTTATGGTACTAGACGTTTGTCTGCGAAAATTAACCGTCTGCTAAATTAATTCAGTTTCTGATTGTTATTCAATTAAAGTTGATACATCTTACTATGATCTATGCTGTCTTCAAATTACGCTGAAAAAAATACTTCTACATCGTATTTTTGTAGTCTGTACTCGGTTGAACTCAGTTGAACTTGATGTGCGACCCATCAACTCAAACCCTCAGAATATTCCCAATCAATAAATAGTAGTTACAGTTTCTTATAATTTTTTAAAATAAAAAATGGTTTCCTAAGAAAATATGAGGAGATTTGTCTAATATTGTTGACCATGCCAGCCCTGATACGTCTACACAGGAAACATTTAAACTAACTGTGTAGCGTGAAGATAAGCATGCCCGACTGAGATCAGGGTGATACTGCCAATGCGGGCTGAAGAATGAGACCTGATTCCTTCAAAGAGCCCCAAACCTGAATACGTGGCAATAGACTGCTCTTCTCTTCTTGTTTTTTCTCATCATATCTCATCATATCATACATGAGCAGGTAGATTTCACTCAAACAACAAGGTGCTTCAGGAAATGTAAGAAATATACTATTATGTCACACTTAAAGAGCTTCACTGATGATGAAAGACTTCAGCTGAAGTGAATCGTTGTTGGAAATCAAGGTCAGAGCCAGCATGTTCACCTCAACCAGCGCAATCAGACGACGGAGGTTTGACTGGTGCTGCTGTGGCGTGAAGCAGAGCGGCCGTCATGTGGCTCCTCTTCTCAATCAGATGAGATCAGACCAGTAACAAAACCTGTTTGTCCACAGGATTTGACTGAAATACGTTGTTGTGTGACACCCAGGGCCTCTTAGGGAGACACTGGAGTATATGGAGAATCTGAAAATACAGGCGAATACAAGTGTTTATATGTTTGTGATGGTATCATCAGCTGCTGGACTCACTGTTTGCTTGAGCCGCTCACCCCAGTCTTTCCTGGACATGTCCATAAATGTCGATAATGACTGTATTAAGTGAAACACTCGTAAGGACACAAAACAACAATTAGAGAGCAGGACCACCAGTTCACACTCTGACCAAGTCAAAGACAGACACACAGTGTTCCCCGAGATGACGCTCTAGGAAGCTGTTCACTGTAAATTGTCACTCCGTTTTTGGATTGTCCAAGTCAGGGTGGAATGATGCCAACTGCTCTCTTTGGTGAGAATGAAAATATGTAAACTTGTGGCCTTGACACGTGGTGTGATGCCGCATCAAAGGTTTAGCAAAGTACAGATCAGTGGATGCTTCACATTTTTTACTTCCAGATTAAACCTCAGTTCAGATTTATCCACCTTTTCACTTGTTACTTTTGTGAACAGACAGATTAATGGTCCAGCTTGACTGAGTCATGTGATGCTGATTCTGGTTTTGAACATCAACACACGTTTTTTTAAGACAAACAATTCATTCCAGATAGTTCTAAGACATTGGTTTTACATCAACTGAAGTCGAAACAGTGATCCTAATGAAATCTTCAGCTCTTCGAGCTTCTTGTCGAACTGATGGGATGGATGATGGTCACGGGCAGTCCAGCTGTCTCGGCTCCCTTTGAAGACATCGATCTTATGTGCTTTTTGTTGGCTCTCTCTCTGAGGGGGCCTGCACCACTAGCGAGTATCAGCTCTGAGAGCCAGCTCATTCGTGATGACACATCTCAGTGGAGTGTCACCAGATCATCAGCTTCTTTTTGTCAACCATCCCTCTACACTCTTCACTGCAGTAACACAATCTTGTTGCAGTGGTTTAATTGACCCTTTCAACAACAGATGTTCATGTACTTTGTAAACTTACCTCTGGCATACAGACATAGATATGACCCTCATGTGGTCCTATCAACTGGCATCAGGTCTGATGTTCTGTCAGTCCTTCATGAAACAAACAGACATTGGACATGTGCCATTAACCGTTGTGAACATTTTCAATCTGAAATCAAATACTGAATTTGGAGGATTTCCTTGAAATTGCATCAACTGGTAATTAGACATGAAGAGGGCAGATAACGTTTGTTTTGACGGCACTGAAAATCTGACAGTATCTCTCTGTGTCCCTCAGCTGCCGGGACGTTGTACATCCTCATCAGATAAAGGAGCTTGTCGAAGGGTAAAGTTAAAGGTTAGAGGAACTATTATTATTGTACCTGCCATTGTATAACCTGCACTTCCTGAGGCTCAAAGAGACATGGTACATTGAGTCACAAATACGGCAGACAAAAAGAAGAAAACACATTCTCTCGTTGTTGACCTCCTTCCATTCAGATCACCTCTAAATCTCTCTGCACCGCCTGGATTTGACGGGTTGAAAGCCAGTGAGGAGGAGCTTGGAACATTTTGACCTTATCGTCTACCTATCAACATCATGGGTTTCCCCCTCAAACACTGAGGAGGAATAGGGGGGAAATTATGAAAAAGTAAAATAGTAAAATAAATCCAACAATAATAAAATGATTAAAAATAAATAATGATAAAATAAACAAAAAAATTTAAAAGAGTAGAATAAACAAAATAAAAAGTACACATTCACACACTGATGATGCAGTCACCAGAGCAGTAAAGGGTTCAGTGTCTTGCTCAAGGACACGTGGACTCCGAGTGAGTCAGGAATTGAACTCGGAACTGTACAATTACTAAACAAAACCGCTGTACCACAGCCACAAACTGATCTCCAGCGCTGATGAGGACCAAACCTGACCACAAACACGGCCTTTGTCAAGTCTCTATATGCCGTGACTGTCTGACAAATTTGTCAGAGGTGATAAGGAGAGTTTAAAAAGTCCTGATCTTTTCACTCCCATTCCGACACTTCCTTAGGTAGTGTAACTGGATCCCTCATGTTACATACCAGTGGAGCCTCACTATGAATACTGCTGCACCCAGCTGATGTAATTACCATTAATTGTGTGCAGACTAAAGAGAACCTGCAGACTCTCATCCGGTTGTAGTTTCTCAGTGTTCTTATCTTTGTGCTAAAGACACAAAGTAGTGAGGCAGATTACTGCAGATTAAGTTGATTAGAGAAAAGCAAGACAAGGACAGGGGACATGGGCGCAGCTCATTGTGCGCTTCAGATAAACAACTTGCATGTGGACAAGGGCAGAAAGTAAACAATTTCAGGACAACAGCGTTACACACAAGTGTACGTGTTAGTGGGCATGTTGGTTCTGAGGCCTGCATGTTGATAGAAACATCAGATCAGCCATGTCTTTCGTAGCACATCAGCAAGTATTTACTTAGAGTTAAGTACATTCAGGGGAGGAAGGATTACTACAGATAACTGTGAATAATATGGCGAAGAATGAAGAATGAACAGCTCATGTCTCCAGCTGTTTCATTACACCCATGTCAGAAACTTTAGCACAATGTAAATTTAAGTCTGAATGACAACACACCAGTTTTATAGTGTGAATATTTAGAACGGTGGCTTCCATATATGCCCCCACTTGTTTCTAGGTAGCTCAGACAACACGTCGTCACCCTCTTCCATGTCATGTCTTCACGTTTTTCAAAAAAATCAAACTAATCATGATGCCTTCCAGGCCTTCCTTGTATTATACTGCCCTCCACTGGTACAATGTGGTTTTGAAAGCGCAAAGACCTAATATATAACCTATTTACTTTGTATCTAACTCATCTGTTTTGGTCAAAATGACAATCTAAATACAAGACCATTCAGGAACAAATCACAGGATTTTTTAGTTGCATGTTTATTTCAGCTCCAGTGTTACAAACTGTAGCAGCATTTAAACCCCTTTTTTAATATTTGCATGGTCTGACTTTCAAGCATTCCTCTCCTGCAGATGGCAGAAATCCTCTCATCTCCCAGGTCAAATCTTGTGCGTGAAATAGCGTAAAATATACACATTTTGCAAAAAAAATCTTCACAAACTCTTGGAGATCTTCTGCTCTATCTCCTTCAAAATGTAAGCATTGGTCCAACAATGGAGACAAACAGGAAACCAAGACACACAGACTTCAATCACTACTGGTGAATGATAATCAGCAAATCATGAAAGGTACGTCATTGCATGGAACTTAAATAAATCATCTGTACAATCCCACCAGACCAACTGAACATAAAAATCTTTAACAATTCCAAACATACGGAATTACAACACATTTTAAGAGGTTTCAAGCCATGTTTTACCAATGCTGATGGTAACAGAAGCAGGACATGCCCCCGGAGGTGACCACAGGCTGGGACACAGGCTGAATATTAACGGGAGTGGACCTCATCGCCATAGAAACCCACACACCGTAGCATCATGATTACAGGTCCAAAATGAAACGCAAATAAGAACACAATGTATGTCTTTGGTACAATAAAACTAATGTGCAAGAAGTTATCAGTTGTGGGGTTTTTTTTGCGTCTGTAACTTGAGGAAAGTCAAACATATTAAAAACAATCAAGTGATTGGAAAAAGCAGTGAGCGAAAAGAGCAATGTGTGAAAAACAGCTTCAGTAACAGCGAAGCAGATGCTGTGAAAATATCGTATACACATCCTTCAGGTTCAAGGATAATATGACACAAATGCTGTCAGAGGTTCGGTCACCATTTCATTTAACGGCCTTTTTGGTTCCACGGTTGAACCTGCTTCATGAAGAATTCAGAAACATATGTCAATATGTCTGTATATAAACAAGCTGCCTTTTTTCACTGATTCTTTTCGAGACAAGTGCAACAGTGTTGAACCTGGCTTTGAAGTCTATGCCACTTGGTACTGAAAGACAGACTCTCAAAAAGAAAACACTGGTCTTTTGCATTCTGAGTGGAAAAATGAACAAAAAGTTAATGAGCAAACCAATTGGGATTTGAATGAGATACTGGACAAATACTACAAACAGTAAGATTTACTGTCACATTTTAACACCTAAATGAAGTAGGAAAATAAGGGTTTGGTGCTCTAAAATGTATTAAAGCAAAAGAAAGATGAAGCCTTTAATATTTATGAGGCACTTGGAAGGTGCAACTCCTCTCTTCTCTGTGGAGTGAAATAATAGTCGTAATAGTTCTCCATAAATACACAGTGGAATAAAACAAGCAAACAGCATTGTGTTTCTTCCGCATCCATAAAAAACAGGCCTCAGAAAGCTAAACAAATAAATAAGGTTCCAATATTAAGTACTACAAATATCATTCAAGACATCACCATAAGGTCACCCCGTGTGGAGAAGTACATGGAAAGTTATGGTGGATGTTTGTGGAAAGCAGGAAACCGACGAGTCTTCATTAAGAATCCATCATCAAACATCATCTCTGCTGCATAGCTCTGCACACATGCGTACACACACACACACACACACGCACACACTCACGCGTGTACACACACACACACACACACACACAGGTGTTACATAAGGGAGTGTCATTCTCTGTCACACCTACACTTCATGGAACACCAGATGTTATTTCCTCAAACGTCAGCTCCTGCACACATTCCATTAAAGAGAGCCCGGTCCTGCCTCCTGCTCCTGCTTTGTCAGGAAGAACTTGAAGAACTCATACACTGACCAGGCAATGGCGGTGGAGGGCATCTGGTATATAACTCGTGCTTGGATCCCTTTGAAGAAGGCCCCCAGCCCGCCAAGTCGGTACACGGTCCTGAAGGCATTCGCCAATCCTGTTAAATGCCCGCTGATATTCATGGAGTTGAGTGCTACGTTCTCCTGTGTGTTGAGCAACGTTTTGCAAACGTCCAGGGGAGTAGTGATGGCAGCGGAAACGGCACCAGCTGCAGCGCCAGACACTATGTGGCTGCCAGGGTGGTAGTGTCTGTGGGGGTTCAAGCGCTCCTGCATCATCTCATAGGTGATGAAATGTACGGCCTGGAAGGGGATGTTCATAGTCAGCTGTGTGCTGTAGCTGCGGTAGAAGGCCCTGACGCCCTCGGTGCGTGTCACTGTCTGAACACAGTCCCAAAGTCCTCGATAGGGTGAGTTATACATTTGCATCCTCTGTTTCACCACTGACACATGCAAGAAAACACAGGACACAGGTTAGTTTATCTAATACAACCTAAATAACTTGACATCTGTCAGATTAACATCTGTCTAAGCAAGAGCAATTTTCAGACTCACAAAAACAAGTCTGATGACAAGTTACAATATTTTTACCTCCACCAAGGAAGTTAAAACCAAAAATAAACCTCTGTCCTTGGGTGAACTTGAAACACCAACCTTTCAGTTCACAGCCAAACATGCTAACCACGGCTCCACAGAGACCGTCTGCTGCTGATACTTTGGAGTTGTATTCACATATGTTGAAAATGTCTCGCAGTGATAAAGAATTCTTCAAAAGCTTCCTGTTTCCAGATGATAATCCAGAACACGACCAAAATGCAAATCATCTGTTCCTTGTGCCATTATCAGCATCAAAATTTGTTCATAACATTCGCTACTTTGCAGACAGACAAACACAACCTCCTTGGCTTAGTGCTTAGAGTATATGATTTGTTAACGAGGTTTCTAAGGATTTTTTTTCCGCTATTAATGCCATCCACGTTATTTCAAATGCCAAAATGCATGTTTTGATGATTAATGATTTTTTAGAGTGACAAGCCGACAACAAAGAAGAGGGACAAGCCGAAAGAAGAAGAAGATACAATGAAAGTAGAACAACGACTGGTTGGAAATGAGGAGCTTGTCTGCACTCTCATGGTGTTTTCTAGTTAAAATCTATTTCCCCTGAATAAACAACACTATGGTTTTACATGTTCAACACTGAACTTGGCTGGAGTCTTTGGTCTGGACTGAACTTTAACATCAGCAGAGACATGAAGTTGACTTGTACTGTGACAGCAGACGGGAACGTGTTTGTGGCCAATGTGTGCGCAGTTGGTAGCAAGCTGATGTTGTAACTGACCTACCTGAGTGAGTGAGTGAGTGTGTGTGTGTGTGTGTGTGTGTGTGTGTGTGTGTGTGTGTGTGTGTGTGTGTGTGTGTGTGCTCACTGTTGGACAGTAGGCAGTGAGCTGAATGTGCCGGTGCACAGACAATGATAGAGATTAGGGATGTGAATCTCCACCACTCAGACCGGTTTAATACGTATCTCGTGAATTTCTCACGGGGATTAATCCATCTATCTCGATACGCTGCCAGCGATACGATACATTAATGATACAGTGAAGTCCCCTGACGAAACCATTCACACCTGTTGATGATGTGATGGTTTGTGGTGTGTAAACATTAGTTATTTTGTCCTCTTTCTTTTCTCTGTGAATCAAACTAATACATCAATCTTAAAAAGAAGATGCAACTCCATATGGTACAGACAGAGGATTATTTTATTCCTAATCATCACTAAATCATAAACAAAGTAGTTTCATTACATGTGTTTTTAATCTCATTCTCTATCCACGCCGTGTCCCTTTAGCACAGCAAGTTTAGCACACATATTCTTACTGCTCTTACTGATTTGTTTGCACAGTTCTGTTCATCTGTATGAACACCCAATATTTATTATGATGTTATCAGACACTGATGATAGCATTCACAGCCCGTCAATGGCAAAAACAAACATGTTTGTTGGCATTTTTGTGTGTGTGAAAGCGGGATGGGTGATGGTGAAAAACGTGTAATGTCGGTGTTGTTACAGCTGTTACACAGAGTCGCTCGTCATAAGATTTACAGTTAGTTAGTTGAAATGGACTGTTTCACTCTGTCTTTGCTTACCTTCAGCAGGATTCATGACTGCATCGTGGAGAACGGTGGCCACGCTGCCCGCCACCCCTGAAAAGACACGACTGGTGAATTACTGAATCACAATGAACTCATTCTCTCATCAGCTTTCTCTGACCTGAGGTGAATTTTCACTTTTCTTATAAACCACTCAGTCCATCATGCAATAAAGCAAGTTCAAGAGAAGTAGCAACAAATCCCAGATAGTTTGTTTGGATGGCTGAGAATTTGGAGTATGACTTTATCCCAGATATTGTAAACAGGAAGTGATATAAACATGGCTTATCAGAACTATAATCCTCTAGGCGTCTCGATGTGAAAGCAGTGTGGCAATCGAGTGAATAACTGTACCATTGGCTAAATGGCTGTTGCCTCCACTCTGAATGACGTCACTCAGGGAGCGTTTGACCCACTCGTAGCAAGTGAAGTAGAGTGCATGCGCAGGTCCTGCGCCCAGCATGGTGATGTTGAGACCCCTCAGCGGTCTGAAGAACCCCTCAGTCCGGATAATTCTTTTCAGAGCCTCATAGACACCCCTGTACTGAGCATTTGGGTCCGGCTGCAAACTCTGCATCCTCGTCTGGAAGAAAAAACGTCATATTAACAGCACCAATGAGCTACTCACTAGACCCTCAGTCGCAGTCCCAACATGTGACTGAGTGGCACCTCTTAAGCCCCTTGATTACTTGAGGCATTGTTAGCTGTAACGCAATCACATTGTTCTGACAGTAAGTGCTCTTGGCAGCAGCGAGGTCCTGTTTGAGTGATGTGTGTCTCTCCCAAGGCTGGTTTGGTGTAGCAGCTCTTTGTTTCACTCCTCCATGCCAAGTTATCTGGATAGCATAAAGCCTGTTTTTTATTTTTGAGGAGATGGAGCGGGAGCTGGCTCAGGAGATAGGCCAAGTCTATCTTCCTCAGCGTGTTCCCCTGTTTCCTTCCTTCATGTTAACAATAAAGTATCAGTTACATTTCCGTTTGATACAGATTTGGGAACTTGGGGCACACAAATCTTTATAGCATAGTTTACGTCTGAGGCTTCTGTGACTGAATTAACGTTCCACAAATCACATTGTTCTGTAGAACACAGAGGCAAAGTGTCATTATTATATAAAAATCCTCAAAACCAGTTAGTTTACTCTATAAATAAACTATAAATTATGTTGAGGACAAAGAAACCTGGTTTACACTTAAGACGGTGTTCATTCTATTCAGGCTCACCAGCAAGGGGGTGAAATATGTTCAAAGTTATTTACTTGTTATCTGTAATGAAACATGAAGGTGGGGCACCAAGTTTATTGACACTGACAACCAACATCCACAAATCACTCTGTCCTATCTTGCTAGTTCTTGTGAAGTAGTTCCACTTTGGCGGTTTACTAATCAATATGACAAAAGAGCGCAGCATACACACACCCTATTCTGCATGAGGCTGATTTCAAATGTGCACAGCGCAGATAAGACCCACCTCTTCCCTCCACTCTCCCATACTAATACCACAGGTTCACGTCTGGGTTCTAGGTGTGCCCCGACCTTTACAGCAGGAAGTCAGGACTAGAGGTGACTCATAATAAACACACAAACGCTTATTAGGACCAATATTTTGTGTTTATCAAACTAAAAGTGGGGATCAGTTCATTGAATGGAACATGCTGTTAGCTTGTAAATATCTTGTGCTTTAGCTGGAACAGACTGTATGTCTGTGTAGCATTTTAAATGTCCCGAAACACTGTGTCTGTAAAACAAATGTCCAACTGTGGGTTTTATCTCAGTTTAAATTGAGAAACAAGTCTAAACGGAGCTAATGTCACTCACAAGTCTAGGATGTGAATGAGGACCTTGAGAAAATTCAGAAAACCTCAAGAGGAAATGGCAATAGTGTTTGAGTAATAGAGGTCAGTGGGGTAGGTCCAGAGCCTGAAGCAAAGAGGACGTAATAAATAACAGCATCTTAATCAAAGTTGTCTGTGCCATATCGAGATTCTTATTACACAGCACAGCAAGTTACTAAAACAACACTACATTGTTGGAAAACAATAGCTGAGCAGGAGAAGGGATTGCAAAGGGCAAAGTTCACAGTCAAATTGGTGGTGAAAGATTTTCTTTG
>CAAKHB010003012.1:108488-126830 GCA_901007665.1 Aeoliscus strigatus | reverse complement strand
GAAGAAATGGTGGAGTCTTTGCACACACACACACACACACACACACACACACACACACACACACACACACACACACACACACGCACACACACACACACACCTTTTGCAAGCTTAAAATTAGCCAACTCATATTGTTTAACTGTTCAAAGAATCAAAATGAAAATGTGACTCCCACACAAACTTGACGGTTATTCATGTACAGTATATATACTTATGCAAAACACAGACTGTATGTAACAGAAGTAAGTGTTAGTGACTGCAAACAGGTGAAAACCAACACAATCATCCCACTTCATCTGAGCCAACCTGGTGACAGGCTTACAGCCGATAATGGCCTGATCAATTAGATAGAACACTAAAATCTGCTTACTGGATTACGGATTACCCTTTTTATCCCACAATAATGAGGAACACTTTCAGTTTCCAGACAGGGAAATGTGAAACTGAATTGAATATTTTTGGATAACACATTTCTAGTCTGGAAAAGTGTTTTCTGTTATATGCTGATCAATGAATCAACATTTCAATTGATACAATCAACATAAAAATAAAGAAATAAACATAATAAGCCTTTCTTTTGTGTTTGTTGTTCAAAAGAATACTGCATATGTAATTGGATTAGAACAATATTTAGACACTGGTCGTAAAAATGGACATTTAAAAGGACATATTTATAACATTGACAACAGCACTATAGTATTTATATATTTGATCGGCCAATGCATGTAGATTTCAAATAAGTCATATAATATAAATTATACAACATCACTTAAGCATCACATTGTGGTTATACTCATGGTGCAGTTTAACGGTTTACAACTCCCTGACCTTCAGTGACCCACGGTCAAGAGAAGACGTGATGAGTAATAATTGAATTGTACTGTACTAAATAAATCAATGACTACAAATACAAATCCAGAACAACTTTACAAGGAGAAATATGACTTGATGATTGAAACGCGGATACGCTTTGGTAAAGACTTTGGTTACTGGGCGTCAAACTGGCCGCTCAGAGAGCTGTGTTATTAAAGTTACAGGCGGAGGCAGACAGAAGTGATGTCGGGCTGCGTTGATCCGACTGTGGACGCCGGGGCTGGGAATTAGCTTCCACCGAAGCTACCTACCGATAAGCACACCGCTCATTCTACTGCTAACTTGCTAACACCGACTTGTGTTAGCAAGTCACAGCCAGTGGTCTGGAGAGTTAGCAGCCATGTGTGCTCGGTGGATGCCTCGGCCGTAGCGAGCGAACGACGGTGACGTTCGCTGACCTGCCGGCCGCGGGTAACGTTACCTTGACGGAGTCCACGGGGTACATCACCGTGTGCTCCAGTACGCCAGCCACGGCTCCAGCTGTCATGTGGGTCGTCATTGAGACATGAGGTGGCAAGCTCTCGTAGTCACCATCGCTCTTAAAAGGCGGATTGTCTTTACTTGGGATCTGCGACATCTCCAGCGTTGCCACCGCACGTTTCGAGCTCAACTCCATGCGTGGTGAGCTCTCCCAGGCGGCGGTTTGCACGAAATACCGCTTAGAGAGTTGTCGGCGGCATGGATAACCACAACATCGTCACTACTTGCTGGAGTTCCAGTGCCCATGTGACAAAGGCGTGGCGCTATACGCGAGCCAATCGAATTCCAGACACTGGGAAATAGGGCGGGCTCTTGGTGTGAGGTGGCCAATGAGAAGTTTCCGTGGCAGATTCCTCTGACAATCCAGCTGCTGTCAGAGCCTCTTCACTTCTTCAGCGGTTGTACAAGTCCAGTCTGAACAGATACGCGGGTTTGACCTTTATCACACAGCGTCTGTTCGTAGATACCATAGTGGAAACTCCTTATATATGTCAGATCACACCTCCCCGTTTCTATTCGAGTTTCTTTGAAGTATAATATCAATGGATGTAATGATAATATCAATGCAGCAGAGGAGGAGTCGAGGAAACGCAATGACAGTCTCCCTTCATTATGACTTGTTTAATGTTGATAGTTTATGTGAGAATTGTGTGAGAATAACGGGACACGAGTCGAGGAGTTGGTATAGCTGTGACTCAATATTCTCTATTTATGTTATGTTACTGTGTATTGGCATTTATATATAGGTACCATACACCTGGGATATATTGTAACTTTATCAAGCTGAGCTGTCTTAATGTGTAAAGAAGAAATCAAATTAAAATATAGATCACACATCATTTCCTCCTAAGTTATGTGTGTACTAATTAGACACCAGTTCAGACTGATGACTCTCCCACTTTTTACATCAAGTTACATTCTGTTATTTACAGGCCCATCATGTTTAAAAGACTCAGTGACTGAAAATTCTTCTGACAATTCCTCTTCTGTCTCATGTAGCAGGACATGTATACATTCCCTCTTTTGGAAAGTTTGACATCAGTCCTTGGGGTGTTTATCAGTTGATATATCTAGAAATCTTAGACCAGTTTTTGTACAGTTTCTTTCTATTTGCCATTGACGATCTCACTATGACTGGTGAGATCCCATTTCTTCTGCCTGCCTGTGATGTTCTGCAGCAGCTGGGAGGGTTGTCTGGTTCTACCTGCACATCTGTCAGCACAGGGCTTCCCAAGGCTTTGAGACAGATCTGTAGAGATCGATCTGTGGAGACAGCAGTGTCAGCCTGCACCTTCCTCATTCTCCTTGGTTAATGCACCTTTAAAAACACTCTCAGGATCAGATTAAAATTCTGGTTTATCTGTAATCTGCATGTCAACACAGAGTCAACAGTACAATGAAATGTGGATGAGAGGAAGCAAGGTAAAAGATATACAGATTAAAGATCGACATACAGGGAATTCAAAATCTCATAAATACAAAAGAGCAACATCAAATGAATAAAGACATTTGGGGGGAACATAAAGTGTTACTTGTGGAAAATGCATATTAGCAGCAGCAGCAGACTTGGTTTGATGTTTTTTTTACAGTTGAGGAGCCCGATGTTTCTTCTTTTTCTTATTTTTCTTCTTACCTAAGCAGTACATTTACTTATTATGTATAATGATTTCAGGTAAATAAACCACGTTTGAATAATACATCCATGTAGCCTCCCTCCAATGGTAGCACAGTGCATGATCCGTCCATTCTTTATTCCACTTATTTTCATACAGTTCATACAGTTACAGATCATCGTCACAAGTAAATGTCTGGGACTTGATCTATCACGTTTCCTGTCTCCCACCGTTGGCAGAAACTTGAGCTCAGCGCACAGAGCACACTACAGAGTCTGTGTCTGTGTGAGCAGAGCAGGGTGACGCGTCAATGACTCAGCATCTAAGAACTCCATGTCTCCATGTTCAAGCTGCGGTGTTACGGATGGTATTCATGTTACATAGTCACAGTTGCACAACTGGTTGCTGAAACATACGTAGGACAGATGCTCTTCAAATGTTCTTTACTGATGAGTGCAAGGTTCACAGTGTGCCCTTTGGCTGTTTGCTGTTTCAGATAATAATAATAATAATAATAATAATAATAATAATAATAATAATAATAATAATAATAATAATAATAATAATGACTATGAAATCTGCCGTTCTGCTGGTCTGCTGCTGGGCCCGTCACTGTCCGCGTGCCACAGGTTGGCATGTCATCGACCAGAAAATGTAGCCATGTTGGCCATTCTTACGGACAGCATGTCATTAGCAGCAAAATGCAGAGCTGTATTACTGTTAGCCATTCTCATGAACAGCATGTTATACACAACTCAAATGACACATACACGACCAATCCACAACATTTACAAAACCACCTTAAAACACATAGAATAGCAATATACAACCTTTACACAACCAACAACCAACCATTACATAAAACATATATTACCCATTCACATCCAGTACACAACATATACAAAAGCAACACACAACCCATAAAAAAACATTACATAATCCATAAACAACCATTTCACAACCTATAAACAACCAATACAAAACCAATAAACCACAGGGTGATAAACACTAGTCTTTATGGGGGTAGACTGAAAAGTGGACCTAATATTCATTTCCTGTGGGAAATGAGACCTTTGACCTTTGGTGATTTGGGGGCCACAGGTGGAGACACCACGTATGGTTGGCACGGCGTTGATTCCCCAAACGCATAGAAATATAGTTTATGGGGGAAGAGTTAGAAGTGGACCCAATATGTATTACCGATGAGCGCTTTGACCTCTCACGGCCACAGTTTGACTTTTGGGGGAAGGTGACAGTAGGGCTGAGCTACGGGGCTGTGACTACCCCATTCATCTCCTATGGTATTCGAGCTGCCCAGAATCTTACATAGAAGAGATCGAATTGACGCAGCCTGGACATCTGGGCTGCTTGCACGAAAACCATACGTTCCTTCGTCAAACCATTTTCTTTATAAGAAACAAGGCACTTTCACCATCGCATAGATATATAGTTTATGGAGGAAAAACTGAGAAGTTGTTTTGAAATGACCTTTTTCCCTCAGACCCTCTGAAATGCCATTATTTTCCTGACGGCGAAACTTTGACCTTTGACCTTTCACACACTAATGGAATGGGGGCAATACCCCGAACGCATAGATATATTTCTATGTGGGTCATGTGAGATTGGGACGAGATGTGACCATTTTTATTTTACTCCAATGCATCGTCGATGGGAAAAAAGTGTAAGTAAAAAGTAAGACGAGAGGAAGTCATAGCATAGCGACTGAGATCGAGCCGGTCATAATGAGACCTTTCACGCAGACCCTACAATAATGATGACATATATTATTTATACTGCACACAATTCTCAAGTCAAGCTCTGAGCCCTTATCTGGTCCATGACACCGTCTGTATGTTACACACAAGGAACAAGTAAACATGACTGCATCTGTTATCGATTGTAAGATGTTGATTCAATTCTTTGTTTCAGTGCCTAAAAGCGTTAAAATGGAAAACAGCACCCAAAGGTCCAATACAGAACACATCCACATACTTTCCACTTGATGAACTAGAGATCAGTTGATCACTATTACAGATGCTCCAGCACACAGCGGTTCAGTGCTAATCTGTGGTCTCATCTGAAGGAATCACGATGGCAGTAGACTGCCAGTGGGTGTGTCGAATCACATGGACAAGATGAAATGAGTTTTGTGCCTCGACACTGATACTACCTCAGCACAACTACGTTGCTCTCTCTCAACTGATGACGGCTTGTGATAGATGTGGGCAGGCAGACCCTGCTCATGGGAGACACCCATGTTGAGATCAGCTGATCTAATTTGTTGATCTCTCTCTCTCAGAGAGGTCACGGTCTCCAGATGCACTTAAGCAAGAACAATGACAAAATGTAGTAATCCATAAAACCTTTATTACTTCAACATTTATTTTACATTCATCTGTGCAAACATTTCATACCACCAATTTGCTTTAAATAAGGAGAGGTGACCGCTTCAGAAAATGAAGCCCAAAAATCGTTTACAGGATTTCCCAACAGTGATGAGACAAGTATTGCACTAGTATACTGAAGGCTGCCGTTGTCCCCATATAAACACACGGCAGACAAACATGGGAAAGACGCACGCACAAACACACACACACCTTCAACTCTGCAGTATGGTGCATCGTCATTCTTGACTGCATCACAGTGCTCCTACCGTTTACTAACAGCATTGTATTTGACGGTTCTGCAGAAACAGCAAGTGCTTATAACGTATTTGAAGTGACCATGCAGAGAAGTAACCACATAAATATAAAACAATGCCTTTGTGATCTTTCCAACCTTAGGAAAACTGACAGCATAGATGTACATCAGCTATTTATTTGGACCTTAAATGTAACGCAGTAAGAGATGTATTCTCAAGAAATAGAACGGAAAGGAGGCAGCTGCCAAGGTAATGTCACAAAGGAGTATGTAACAGGCAAGAACAGAGTTAAAAATAGGCATTTTAATGTTTAAGAAAATAACTTAAACACAATTCTTCTCCTGGCTTCATTAAGCTAGAAGAAACAATCTTCTCAGTCTCCATGTCTCAGAACCAAGTCACTGTTCTGTGGACTTTGTGGACATGCAGTGAGCAGCCTTGTTTTCAGGGCAGCGGGCTGAACGAGAGAAAGAGGAGTCACAGATTGGCGTCACACTCAGCAAAGTTCAGAGGTCAATGAGGAGTGTTGGTGAGCTGAGGCCGTCCTCCAGCCACGGCACAGAGGATGGGGTGCAGCGCTGTGCTGCACGTCGATGGATCCGACGGAGTCTCAATAGGTAGAGCATGATAGATAAAAACACGATGCAGAAACAGGCCAGAAATAAGTAGTGGTTGTTGACAAAGGGAAAACTGTGATGCCAGTGAGAGTGCACTCCTTTCAGGCTTTCCTGTGGGATGTCCCTGCAAAAAGATGTTTCAGTTCATGGACGTGTCCGGCTTTGGGTATTCATGCCCCTTTTCCATTACATAGTTGTAGCACTACTCGGCTCTACTCTTTAGACTCGAGGAGTTTCAAGTGAATTTCGTCTCTGTTCTTGTAACTTCTCCGTTCTCTGCTTTGTCTGTGACAAAAAGCCACAAACCAAGCAAGTTCACCATCACCTCCACTGTTCAAGTGTCTGTTCACATAGAAGTCACTGTTACCGCAGTTTTCACAGTCGTTGCTGTGATGACCCCACTCACGTTGAGGAGGTGCTGAATTGGAATGGACAACAACGTGTCTGGTACCAAATGTGAGTCGAGGAGAGGCGAGTAGAGCTGGAAATGTATAATGGAAAAGTGGCGATAGAATAACGTCTTTATGCTTAAAACGAAGTGTTGAATAACATTTTCAAACTTCAAAGGCTTCTTTTTCTTCAAGCAAATGGAGCATAGTTATTATTTTCACCATGGAGAAATAGTTTATACACAGCTTCATTTAAGCTCTGATCAAAAGTTACATCCAAATAAGAAGTTAAGCAAAAGGTGATGATACACATTACTTTAAATTACTCTTGCTCAGATTCTATATATAAATGAGTCTCGCACTTTAACAAGACACTGGCAACAGCTCACACTAGACGGTCAAAGGTCATTTCCAGATTTTACATAGAATGTTCAAAATGAATAAGACTACAAAGTTTCACAAATTGTTCCTCTACCAAGCAATTATTCTCACAGTGTAATATCGCTGGATTACACAAACCACATAAGAGCGGTGATTTTGTAAAGTAATCTTACCTCAAAGGTAGGAAGCGGGTTCTGTACAGAATCGCTCCAAGGGTCCACTGGACCTCTTTATCATAAACCAACAGGGCCGTCTTCAGGTTTTTGTAATTGGTTGGGAAAGAGAAGCCTGAGTGTAATACTTCATACATCCATGCTGATTTGAAACACTGGTACCTGCAGACAGATGAAGTCAGCATTCAGCAGTAACAGTTGGCAGGAATAGTTCGCATGGGCTTGTGTGACCTACTTGAGTCTATGAAGATCAGCATGTGACGCATACAAGCCAGAGTCAAAGCGCTCCCTCAGAGTCGTCCAGTCGGTGGCGCAGTAACTCTGTGAAAGTTCAACAATGTCAGGAAATCGTTGCAAATGGTGACAGATTGTTCCTGTCGTTCCAGTGTAATACATCATGCACTGTTTGTTGATCTGTGCGTCTACCTTGGCAGCCTGTGCATATTTAGAAGGGTTATAATCTCCACCCATGCGCAGCACGTCCTCCATGCAGTAGAAGAACTCAGAGAAGCCATAAAACTGGCTGTTGCCGTAATCGATGACGGGCTGGTAGATACCACTCAAAGACGTCTGAGTGTCATTGGTGCGGTTAAGGAAGGGAAGAAGAATCTGCCGACACTGGTCGAAGTCGCCCGTTCCCCGCAGATAAAGCTTCTGAGTAGATGGACCAATCTCATCCGGCAGGTCTGAGGGAAGACAAGGATCCAGGAGGGGAGACTCTGCCGTCTCACCAATTCGCTGACCTAAGAGCCTGGTCAAAAATAAATCACAATGGAATAATTCAGATATTATTTTGCACCGACAGGAAGGAAACACCAACCAAACGAGGGAGCAAGTATTCATATTTCATTAAGTTCAGTTCTGTCTGTGAAACTCACTTATTTCGAGTGGCTGTATTTCTGATGAGATTCTCCTCATATCTTTGACGTGCTGCATTTCCCCCAAAACCCAGGAAGGTGGACACATAAACACGATAAACATGGTCGGTGCGATGTGCGTCACATCCCAAGTTAAACTCTGCCAGTAAATTCTTTGCAACTTCCTCCTAGAGGGCAAAAAAACAGTCTCAATAGGAATCTGCTTGCTTTTCAAGAGACAAGAAACATCTGAGCAAAGCAGCTTACATGCTGACATGCATCAAATACCTATTAATATACCTAATACCTATACCTATGTATCAGGATGTCATACAGGTAAAGTTCACTACTATTAAGTCTGGTCACACAAATCAGAGACCAGAGAGTGGAAGTTACGACTTAAATAGAGTTCACCTGAGCAACACAAGGCCTACAAAAGGAATATAGAGTACATACGGATAGAACAGACAGTTTATGCAGCATCCATCACCACAAAACAAATTTTCCACTTTCCTTTCCAAGTGAATTCATGTCTTAAATCCTGCTACAGATTCGTGCAGCAGGCTTACAGTATGCCTTCAAATATGATGAATGGAGAGCAGATGGTCTCCAGGGACATAAATGGTGCATACGCGGAGGTTTAAACAGAGGTTGGAAGGAGGGAGAAGAACATAGAATGAGTGACAAAAAACAAACAGCACAAAAACAGAATTGGATGTGGATAATAACCTGCTCTGGAGAAGCAAAGCTTACAGTTTTGGGCACTTCGTATGCGATCTGTGTGGAGACGCCGCCCATGTCCAGGACACCAACCGTCCTTTTTCTCACCAGCACCTCCTGCAGATCCGTGCCTGGGACATCAACTTCTACTACAGCTTCCCCTTCTTGAGTTCAGAAGCACATGCAGGGAGAGATCAATGTGGAATTATTAGCAGAAAACATTTTTTTTTATTTCCTGGAGAGTGATTCACATAAATGAAATGTGTCATTTTCTCTTGTGTATTTCAATTGCTTATTAAACAAGCAAAAATATGTATTATCCGATTACTCGTTCAGTCGATGGGATTTTCTGTCGAATACTTGATTACTTGATTATTACAATATTTGATAGCTGCAGCCCTAACACAAATACTAGCAATAATTAGTCCTTACCATTATGCACATGGTTAAACCTTCCAAGGACAAAGTTTATTCCGATCCATGCGTAAACACCTGAAACATTGACAAACAATGTTGTACATGTTTGATCTACCACCAGGAGAAAAGTACAGCCATAAATTTGGGCAGTTACTGTAGTATATCATCGAGATTATGGTGATTGCATGAATCTTTTAGTTTACCTTCTTGTTTTCCAGAAATCACTTCCACATGGGAATCTGAGAAAAGGAAGTTGAAGTGGACAGGGATGTCGGTCCGTAGGTCCTCAAGAAGAGCCTCCTGTTGACTGACGTACAACAAAGATTTAAAACAGTTCTACAGTTGCGTTGTTTAATTTTATGTTGATGTCAAGTTTGAAAATGGAAAACGTGAGGGTGTGATGAGTGTTTACACAAGAAAATGACGCTCATTACACCAAAGTGTACCTTTCAGGGAGAATTCTCATCCCTGCTGTGCAAAGAATGTACAAAGGTGTTTCTTGGTGCTTTGTTTTGGGGACATGCTCAGCTGCAAAACTCAGTAGTGGATAAATATATTCACTGGCTTTTTCTGGTGTTTTTGCCAATTCAGAAATGCCTAGAAGAAAACACACAAACCATAAAGAAAATGATGAGTTCAATGATGGGCGCATTACCTGCTTGGGGGATTTCAACCAATAGTGCTACTCTTCAGTTTATGGTGTGCTGAGTCAATAATATGATTCATATTAAAGTGTAAGATCTAATTAAGTGCTCAAAATCACCTGGCTTGATCTTCATGACCACCGACTTCCGATGTTGATCTCTCATCTGCTGAATGTCCAGGAGTTCTTTGGGATTCCCATTGTGCCGGGGCCAACAGTACACAAATATCCTGGAGCCACTGCTGCCACAATCCACCACCAGACCATAGCTCAGGTTTGGGTTGCTCGTGTCTGTTGCTTCAACATCTGTCACCCTTGCCAAGTGCCTTACACGACAAAAAGACCATTGAGAGTAAAATAAAACTGCCCATGTTCATTTTTACACCGACAGAACGTCTACCTGTGGAAGTTGTTTTCATCTCTGATCCAACTGACAGAGCCCTTTTCACTGGCAAACAACAGGTAGAGAACTCCGATGAGGCAGAGCACCAGGCCAATGAAGACCAGCTGTCGGAAGGAGGGTGTTAGGAGCCGAGGAAGAACCTGGGACGACAGGCTGAAATGCCATGAGGCCGGGAAAAGGCACGAAAAGTTGACCCTGCAGAAAGAGAACAAGAGATCATGAGCAAAGAATGTTTCAGATGCAGAAGAACGTATAAAGAGGAAGTCGACCAACCTCCCCATGGTGTAATTTGTCTTCCAGGTGTTGCTCAATGTGTTCTAGGTTATGGATCACTCGGTAGGAGGTCTGGGTTGATGCACTGCTCCATCCCGATTATCGTCGCCCCTCACCATGACCTTCAATTACAACGTTGTTATTCTGAAATACGCTTTGATTTTCTTTTAGTTTGTCGACATGTTCCTCCGCGGTGTTACGTTTCTCTATCGCTGCTGGAAGATAAATTCTGACGAACTGAAAGTACATTGTTAACCAAGGAACGAGGAACAGTCTGGAATGTTTATTACCTAAGTTTCCAAGATACGATTAGCTCACGCTAGCGTCCATGCGCTTCACGTTCAGTGTGTCAGCAGAGGAACGCAGATTTCACGTAGTAATTCAGCAAATTTACGTTTTGTCAATGTCACCAACATGCACCAATGTTTGCGTTACATTTGAGTGATGTACTACTTACTGACAATGCAGAGAAAGTCCCGACGTGTCAGGAAATGATGGCATTTGTGTCATAACAGATGCTAACCTCTGGCTAAGGTAAAGCGGCTATGTGGCAGGTCTCCGGCGAGTGACGTGTACTTTTCGGCTTCCTTAGGGTTTCAAATGGTCAAACTTGCGCGCAGCGCCACCAAGCGGACTGGAGGACGGAACAATGGAGACAAGTTGTAGACACACATTATGCAGTTCAGAGTAAAATGTGTCATTAATTGTGATTATGTGTGCGTGTGTGTATATATGCAGAAGGTGGCCGGTTCGAATCCCGGCCCTTGTGCAACAATGGATACTGAAATGGATCATATTCGCAGGAAAGCCAGGCCATTAACACCTATGCCCTGCCAGTGATCAGATGTCAAGATATCGGGACAAGGAAGCTCACCCCAGCTTCACCCCAAGTCCAGTGGACATGAAGTAGACATGTACCATCGGCAAATAGAGGAAGTGGCTGATATCAAGAAAACATACCAGTGGCTGGAAAAGGCTGCACAAGGCAAGGCATAACCAGGTAGTGGGCATAGTGCACAGGAACATCTGTACTGAGTATGGAGTGGAGGTCCCAGGGGGAGACACCCCCAAAGGTGACAGAGAACAAACAGGCCAACCTGTCGGACTTTCAGATCCAGACCGACAAGATGGTGATGGCCAATCAGCCACTATGGTGGTGGATAAACACCGGAAGACAGTGGTGGCGATAGAAAGAAGTAACACGAGAGGTTTGAGAAATACCAAGGGTAGATCGAGAGAATGTGGGTTGTGAAGGCAACAGTGGTACCAGTGGTGAGTGGGACAGTGGTGATCTGTGTGTACTAGTGCAGTGCCTGTTGTGTTAAAACACTTAGTTAACTGAAAATAAACAGGCCCAGAGAAATGATGCCCGTCTTTCACTACATAATTGGTATTTGATTAAGAAGACTGACGTGTATTTGTGTTGGAATTCAACAGACAATGGAATAAAAGGTAAAGATGCTGATTTCAGCAGTGGTCCAGGGTTGTTTATTTTTATCTCGTTATTTCCTCTTCTGCAGATCATTCCTCAATCTGTGGTATTTATGCTTTGTGCGCAATACTAAAGTCATTCCAATGCAACCATGCAGTTTTCATTTCCAGTGGGCAAATTACGGAAATTACGGCTGCTAGTCTCTGGTGCCACTGTCGTTTGTTGTGTTATCTTATGTGTATTTGTTTATACTTCTAAGTCTTTTTGATTTTTTAATTGCACTGATCAGGAGGACGATGTCTAACTTGAATTGTACTCTGTACAAAGTCTTTCTATTAAATTCCAATTCTGTGTTTGTTTCTCAAATTTGACTTTGGCATTTGTGGAAACATTTACTCTTGACACTAAAAACTAAATATTCCTTCTTGTTTCAGCTGTTTGATCAACTGGAACACCAATTGGAAATAGCAGGTTTTTAGTAATATAACATTTTCACAGGTTCAGCACATTCATTAGTCACAAATTTAAAGACTAAGATTATTTTATCATACAATTGGAGATTGATTTATTTCATCTAATAACGCTGAAGAAGTAAGTCCTGTTATCACTGGGTCAAAGATCATTGTGAGTGATGCAGTAACAACTGCACGTCACTACATCCAGACTACTCGGGCATCGCTGTCCCTCTCACAGTCCGACCATTCTCGTTGGGTGATTTTCCAGCAGTAACTCACGTCCACATACCTCAGCCTCCGGCTCCGTTGCATTATTTGTCTCACTGTTAACATCATCACATCAGTTCTCGACAAAACAACATGTTGAACTCTGCCGAGTGGCACGGGTAAAGAGTTTCTGGAAGCTGCAACGGCTTCCAGGTCCCGGTCACCGGTGCACAGTACTTCTTGTAGAACACAGTTCAGAGGACACGGTAAGGAGACCAGAGAGAGCTTTTCCAGTAAAGGAGAACCGGCCAGCAGACACCTGATCACCCTGCTTAGGTACATCCAGGACATGTCGGGCCTCGTTGGGTTGTGCTCATGAAAGAAACTGTAGACAGAATGAGGACAGATTAATAACGTTTCGAACGAATGATGGGACATTTCAGTGCAGTGCGCTGAATGGACTTACTTGAGCGACAGAGAGCAAAGGTTGGGCAGACATGGAAGGTCGTGCTCATCTCCCTCCATGTGATGTTCTTCCTGCTGTGGCACATCAAGAGACTCTGAAGAGACGAGCAGGTCTTTAAGTTTTGGGCAGGACCGGATGACCTCCAGAAGAGGAGTGTTATGGCTTGTTTTCACCCCCTCCAAGGTGAGAGAGACCAGGGAGGAACCTGCTACTTGCAAGGCAGGCAGGAGCCCCAGCAAAGGGGCGGGATAGTGCAGGGAGAGACTCCTCAGCTGACCTGACCAGGTGTGGAGGGCTGCGGCTAACCGGGACCTCTGGTGTGTGTCTCTCCTGTCTAACACACCGTCACAGTTCACAGATATGGAGTGGACGTATGGACATAGACTGCTTAAACTCTCCAGAGAGTCACATGTCACGTCCTTGACCTCCCTCAGACGCAGAATTGTGAGCTCGTCGTCTGCACTTTTTTCTTTGGTTTGGTTCTCAGAGCCACCGGTCGTTTCCTCTCTCCTGGAATCCTCGTCCCCGCCATTGCCCTCCCACACTATGCTCTCCTTCTCTCCATCGTGATCTCCATCTCTCTTCTTCCTCCAACTACCTAAGCCCTGAGTCTTCATCCTCTCTCTCCACAACTCCTCCAACCGTGGAACTCGCTCTCGGCCTGTGAATTTATCTGTCTGGGCAAAGTCTCTGTGCTGGATAAGACAGCAGGCCTGTGTCAGACCCTCCATGGACACTGTCTCCAAGCAGGGGAGGGAGAGGAGGAGGAAGGCCGCTACCGCCACAGTGTCTCCCTCCTCTTCTCCAATTCCAATATCGAGAGCATGTAGACTACAGAGAGGGATGGGGGCTGAAGGCGTGGGCACAGAGGAGAGAAGATCAGAGAAGGAACTATGACCATGTCCCAACGGAAGGAGCGCTGCAGGAGAAAGAAAACGACAGCTGGATACATTCAGGTGGCGCAGCAAAGGGCAGTGGAGGGCGACGGTCCAGATGACACTTCTGTCACAGGGTGTGCCAGCCAGGGAAAGGGAGCGCAGCACAGGTAGACAGGTGATGGTTTGGGACAGGGCCTTTGAGTGAAGCTGCAGAGCTCCAGACAGATCCAGACTACTTATACCCTTCAGAGGAGAAATCATGGCAGAAAACCCTTATTAGCTCTTAAAAGAAAGAAAGAAATGAACATGTAGATGAGAAATACGTAGTCTTCAAAACCATTCGGGTACTTTGAGCTTCTTTGACCAAGCAGTTGAGGCTCATGAGACTTTTAGGGGGCTTTCACATGAAAGTCCACCGTGCAGTGGACATGTACACATCTGATCCACGGCCTGAACTTCTCACTGGAAAAGTTCAAATGGGGTTTGAGTTTGCTCTGGACCCAGACCACCTCTTTGGTTCTTTCACATTTCTAAATTGGGTTCAAATGGAAAAGTCCAAAAGTCTGAACCAAACAAGGTCGGTGTTAAAGCCCCCTTGTTGTCTCTGTTGTCTCAGGCAGAGGGTCCCGCTTGCTGTGGTTCTCCCTGAAGCCTTTTTCCCCCGTTAAAAGGGGTTCCTCCTTCTGACTGAGGGTGTGAGGACAGAGGGCGTGGTACTGTGTGGACTGGCAAAGTCCATTGAGACACATGTAACGGTGATCGATGGCCTGTGCAAATCGAATTGTCTCACCTGGCAACGTGCAACAATGTGGTAGCAGAGCCCAGGGGTGGCCAGGTTGGGACACGTTTCCAGAGACAGACGGCGCCGCTGAGGGACCAGCAGCAGGTGGAGAGCAGCTTGGGACAACTGCTTTCTTGTACACATGAGCGACGTCAGCTCCTCAACCAGCTCACCAGCTAAAGTGAGAGGAAGGAGGGACACATCAGCTGGATTTACCGCTCAGTCACTCTGCGGAGCATCTTCATTTGTGAAGTGAAGAGCTTCCATCTGTCGGACATACTATATATCATGGCCACATGCCTTCTAAGTCACTGTGTCATTTAAAACCAAATTTGAGCTGTAAAAGAAGCTTCAAGATGATGTTGCTGTTATCTGGGTATGTGTGACTGCTGGTGAGCGGACACTCACGCAGAGAGTTAAAAGGCCCCATGATGTGCCGGAATGAAAAGTGATTCACGTAATTGTCGGCGTAGTCTTTCACCCACACGTCCTTCATGTTATCAGCGATGCTCAGCAGACACAGCTGCGTCAGCGACAGCACAGAGCCGTCTTCATCTCTCTTCCCCCAGCTTCCCATCCACTCCATCTCCCTCCTCCTTCTCCTCCTCCTGCTGTGACCAGCTTTCATCCTATCTTCACCTGAGGCCCGAAACAGAGGCATTTTACCGCCGAGGCGTCTCCTGGGGGGAGAGACACACTGAGCAGTGCGGAACAGGGCTCACCTTGTTCTGGAGACCTCAGGAGTTCATGACACCACTGACAAGTCAGGAACTTTAGTAACACAATGTATACATGTGTATTTTTGCTAAATTACTCATGTGAATGCTTTCAAGCCATCGACAGCCCATATTTCACTGGCATACTTGTCAGAACGTTTATTGTGGGTCAGTGGACAAAAAAGAACACTAGACAGAGTGACTGAGGGTCGAGTACTAATGATCCCACCATGACAAATGTATCTCCATAGATCTCAGTGTGGTGAGGAGGCGTTTCCGGTGCACCTACCTGCCGGGTTCACGCGATCTCACGTGTTTTGGTGTCCAAAGACGGGACAGATGAATAATAAACGTCTGATGTTTGTCAGAAGTTCTTCCGGTTTGCAGCAGGCGAACTAACCTTTGGAATTGAACCCTGAGTCTTGTCTTACAGGCACTAATTCCGCTGGAGCTAACCGAGGGAGGGCCCCTTCCCAGGAAGCAGGTTTAGTTCAGGATCAGGCTTGTTCACCCTGAAAAGACGGAACTTTCCTGTTTTGTTTTTTTTTTGTAAAACGTAAATGACCTTTTTGTGTTTTTGTCTGTGCCTTGTGTTGTTTTTTGCTGCTGACTGTCACCCTTGAAAAAGAGATGTCTGTTAATGGAATTAAACCTGGTTAAATTTAACACAATATTGAAAGAAAATTCAAATAATTGTTTTTAAAATCACCATATCGTTGTCATCATCATTATTACATATGCTGCATATTGATCTATTGATCTATCTTTGATCATATATGTCTCTCATGTTCTTTCCCACTTAATGGTACAGTTAAATTTTGTTAGTATATTTATCCAGTTTAGTTCTTAATTTATCAAGTTAAACTATCGCACTATTTATATTACAGTTAGTACTAGTTTAATTTATGCACTGTTTGTATTTTTTTTCTTCCCTACCTGAAGAATTTCACTGCTGTTTGCGTCGTGTGTCGACAGGACTGTAATTTCATCTGTGCTGAATATCACACATATGCAGTATATTTGACAATAAAATTGACTTTACTTTGACTAAAGCAAATACAAACAAATACAATGTCGTTTTTAGTGGAATACATGCACAGTGAAACAAAATGTGTCAGCTTAAATGTGTGTTTTAAGATGAAGTTTGAAATGGAAGGAGAGTCCATGTTGTCTGCTCGTTCTGTCTGTAAGACAACTATGAAGCTGAAGTAAAAGGGTCTGGCTGTCCGCAGCACATGACAAACCATCTCAGCCGTCTGGACCAGATGATGAACGTTATTAACAGAGCTGTTGACTGCACATTTGATCAGCTATTAGATTTTCCTGACTAATCGATACCATTTATCTTTGCTTGTAGTAAAACTATGCAAGATTGAAATGTACTTACAAAAAGGAAAAGTAAATGCAATTACTGTAAATGTGCATTTTGTTCATGGGTTTTCATTTAATATTGCATTTATTTGGGAATAGATATACAAATAGGGTGTACTGAAGATTCTTCATAATTGACCTTCTGGGCCCAGTGAATCAGCTGTGGATCAAGTTAGGTTCCTGCTGGTCATAGCGACCGTACATTTATAAAATCATCCATCTTGGATCCACTCAAGTTAAAATGTTTGATGAATGTTAATACAGGTTAAAGAGAAATGGAGGAAAGGATTAGTTAAGATAAGCATAAGTAGCATAAGAAGCAAATGCATTTAATAAAGTACGCTACTATCTCATTAGGCCAGAACCAGTAACCGAGTCTGATAATAACATACTACTGTTTGAAGTTCAAAATGTAATGTAAATGTTAATGGGAATTAGGCACATTTGCGTATAATATTTGAGTATAATGATTGTAAATGAATTTGTAAAGGCAGAGGAAGTCACAACATGGAAAAATATTCATGGGAAAATATTGTGAAGTGGATTAGACAAACATACACATCAGTGTGCGTTTGAAATCTGAAACGCTTGAAAGCAGGCATATGGAGTGTGCTCTGTGAGAAATGGATGAGTCAGGATTATGATGTAATGAGACCACACATGTCCTCTGATCAAATAGAAACACATCATGACATCACCAGCACAAAGTTCCGTGTCAATAGGTCTTGAATATCTCATGGTGAAGCAGTTTGATACTGACACTTGAACTCATAATATGGTTAAATTGTGACTCGTGTATCACTGTTTCATAACTGGAACAAAAAAAGACCAAATGTATTCTTGACTTGATTATTCACTCAGCAGCTGCGAATGGTACGACTTTCTTTCCCGCCACATACACTTCCACTATGTTCCGGTCGTCACCTGTCAGAGAAGAAGAACACAAACAGTCAACGACGAGTGAAACACTGACCAAAAACTGCAGTGCAAATTCGACACTCACCCAAATTTAAAAACTTTTCCAGGAGAATCTGAAATCAAAGTAGTTTTAAATGTGTGTTACTATGAACACTTAATTATGTAACAACACCACACGTCCAATCTCACCTTCGGTTCCTCAACCTGGGTCAAGTCAATGGGTCCGCCAGGAGCCGATACGTTCACCCTCAGGGCGTCGAAGTCTTTACCCACTTCAAAATTCCCTGTGCGGTCATCCAGGGACAAAGCTAGAGACAAAACACATTTGTATCACATCAGTCATAGGGGGTCGAGCACCTGAATCAGGCATCTCTGCTGCTCTGCTTTAAAGCAGATTGACCAGTGTCCAGTGAAGCATGGTCCTGACAGATTCATTCATGTACAGCTTGGAATCCCCTCACCTTGGCTTCCCCCCAGCGTGGCCAGTCTGAACACCTCCTCAAACGTCAGCATGTCATGTTCAGGGTCCTGAATGGTTAAAACTTTGGACGTGTCCAAAGCCCTTCTCACAGAATCCAGCATAGAGGCTGAATAACCCCCTGCCACATCTAACAGAGGATGGCAAACATCAGATGGTG
>CAAKHB010003012.1:90060-103011 GCA_901007665.1 Aeoliscus strigatus | reverse complement strand
TGTCACACACACACACACACACACACACACACACACACACACACACACACACACACACACACACACACACACACACACACACACACACACACACACACACCTCTCTCTCTCTCTCTCTCTCTCTCTCTCTCTACATATATATATGTATATATATATATGCATGCCTTGAACTGTTGTTCAAGGTTGTTGTTAACTTGTTTATGCAGACATGACTAACCCGACTAATGGAGTGGTGTCTGTTTTATATCCTGGGGTTCCATTATGTATTGATTAGTTTAAACATAAGACACAGGAAGGCTGCTTAATACCACGTGACAACCTCATGTATAAAAGTATATAACCCTGGTGACATAAATATACAAGTATTGAGTGTGTCAATGATTTGCGATGACCTGAGCAGCCGGCTTGGTGCCAATGATCACCTGTGACGCCCTGAAGAGCAGACGTGACCTTTGTGTGGCACATGGATTTACTTTCTGATTCATTTTCACGCAGCAGGTGACATTCACAAACTATTCTGTACATGATCAGGTGATTTTCAGTTTGGAGGAGGTGTGACCCTCTCTCGCCCACTTTGGTCAACTGGATAAAATTGTTTAAGATTCTTTGCTTATCTCAAAATCTAGAATCTAGAAAAAACAAAACTAAATGGGAGTGTCTTTATCTGAACCATTTCCAGTACTTAGGATTTGCTGCTATGACATTGTTATTCCAGCATCAGACCGTATTCATTGGGTTAACTCTTGCGTTAAAACGAAGGCCAACTTGAACAAACTCCTGGGATGGGCCCTGTCTTACCAACAGAGAGAGACACTGATTCAGAGGTGTCAAACATATGGACCAAAAGTCCCTCCAGAGGCTCCAATTTGGACCCCAGGATGAGTTTGCAAAGAATAAAACTAGAAAACATCAACGGCAGTTTTTCAATGTAGTGTTGTATGTAATTCAATGTAATGTTTTTCAAAGCAGCTGCTGTTCCTGTTCCAGTGTTGCAGTAACACTGAGAACAGGGATTTCTTTCACAGCTCCTCTTCAGTTTGTGTGGTGAATCAGTTCAGTGGTGTGGATCACTGTGCAGATGGGGAAATGTATGAAAAATTGAAATAATTCGGAGAGCTTGACAAGTTGTTTCAACCATAAAGTGAAATACTGTATTTTTCAGTTCCAGATACGTGTTACTGAATGTTTTGAATGTTTTTGTGGATCTGCTGTAAGTTGTACTGCACAGGTGTAAATGACACTCTCAAGAAGAATATCACTGAAATTTCAGGTTGTTAATATCGTTAAGGGATAGTTTATTAATTGTAAACATTTTCATAATGTACTTGGACTTATCTGCATTAAAACAAAGAGAAAAACTGACACCCCTGCCCCAAATAAACTGTCAGCTGCGCTCAGTAGTTATTGCAGGTCAAATTGTTGTGAATGAGGAAGAGAGGTCTGAAATAAATGCATCACTGCCACATGATGCATGACCAGTTACGCTCCTTTGACATTACGGCAGTGTGAAAGGAAGAGACTTCTTATGATGAAGCTTATCTAGAGACAGGAAGTACTGACACTGTTGAGATGAAATGACAACAAATTAAAGAAAAAGGACGTTAGTCCTTAGTCTCTGACTGAAAGACAACATTTGTGTCTGTTTGTTGTATTTACTAGTGATGGACCAGAGTAATGTTAGAGGAAGGATACAGCTCAGTGTTTTCCCTAGGTTTACATCTTTGAACGCTCACCTGCACAATAGCAAGATTAATGCCATTACATTTTTTTCAGATAGTCAGACTCAAAGCTTCAGAGTTAACCTGCAGGACATTAAATTCCTGAACAAATCAGCACTGTGTCATATTTCAGGTCACATGTTGTACACTGATAATTCATAAAGAAATGTGCTGAAGACACTTTAGACAAAAAGATCCATTTATGACATCAGCGTCTCTACTGCGTTTATTATTTTATGTTAACTCGGGACACATCTGGAAGTGTGGTACAACTGCCGGCTCCATTCTTCTGTCTTGAATCACTTTCAAATTCTTCATCCACAAAATCACTTAAATCTTCAACATCATCAACATCATCGTCATCACTGTCCAAGTCATCCAAGTCCTTCTTTCCACGCCCTTTCCTTTTTTGTTCACCCTCGACATTGTCCTCTTGCTCCGTCCTGTCCAGATGTGAGCTCACTCTGTATGGTCACATAAAAAAACAGTAATATTACATGGTGTCAAGTACTACGACAGTATTTCTTCCCAAGGCTACCAATAAAAACATTTATTTTAATGACCCATACTGGTACGCAGTGTCCTTTACCACAGTGACCTCCAACCCTTTTGTCAGACCTTTGTGTATTTGTTCAAGAGTATAAAGTGCATCAGACCTCGCTGGCTTCCTGTTTTGAGCAGCTCGCTGTCTCCTGAGTTGTGTCCCAGATCATTTTTACATTTAACCAACCGTACACAAAAGTAGGCTGTGTAAAAGAGCTATTGTCTGACTGACAACCGTGTTTGTCCTTTTTTAAAGTACACAGAGGCACTGGAAGAGCAGATCCACTACTGTAACTAATTGGTTCTCTCTGGCTGTGTTTCTTCCTGCTGGCACCACACTGACTTCCCCCTTGTCAAGTTCGCGCTCTGTATGCAGAGACGACTGTCTGATGTACAAAGTAAACTGTGTACAGCTGATATGTACACAGATTCCTTGTTACCCAGCATGTCACCAAATATATGCTGCCACCTACTGGTTTCCCTGTCATGTTACCTCTGCAAAAATCACTTGGTGCTGTTTTTCCAGTCATGTTTATCACCTCATAGACAGTGCAAAAATAAAATAGAATTTACATTTTAGAGCTGTGTTGACTGTTATCATTAAATAGTACAATTTATTAATAAAACAAAAAAACCCCATCCACATTTAAGATATTAAATGAGAATGTTGTTTAAAAAAAGAAAATCAAACCGATTCATTGATTATCAGTTTTCATTTTTCTGCCAAAAACTTTGAAGAGAATTTGGCAGCAAGATTTTCAACCAGAATAAATAGTCACTATCACATTCAACATGTGTTACTGCAGCTCTCTGATGGCAAACTGGCACCAAATAAAATCCCAACCAGCCCACCATGCAAAAAAAAAAAAAAGTGTTTGCATTGAGCAGATACAAACGAATACGTGTTTACAACCCTTAGGCATCTTTTATTTGTTGGAGCCAGTGTGGGGAAGACAAATGGAATACTGGCTGATTTAGAGGAACATAGATTCTGACATACTTTAAAAACACAGAAGTACTTACGGAATAACAATGTCCTCTTTCTTGCCACACTTGCAGCAGATCTCTAGCTGAAGAGAACACGGCTTACAAATGATGTGATATGCATCCTTCACCGTCTTCTGACAACACTTGACACTGTAGGAAACAAACACATTTGCATACATTCATTACTGTTGTTAAAAAAGAAAACACACACATTCAAAATACATCAAATCAGGAATTTCCCTGCATTCTGCATCATCCAGTCAGTGGTATTTGACGGAATTTAAAAAGTTTTAAATTGCATTAATCAGCCTCATCTGGTCTTGGTGTGAACATCAAGTGAAGTCAAGTGAGATGTTATTTGTACAGCATCAATTCACAACAACAGTTATCTCCTGACGCTCATCAAACTGCCTATTCTAACAGGAAACTCACATTTACAAAAGCAGCTCTTAGCATTGCAGATGAGGAAAAACTACATTTTACAAGCTCATAAACCTCAGGCAGATCCAAGGCTATATGCGAATGGCCTTCTGCCTCGACCAGTTGGAGTGAAACAAAGACAGCAGCAGGGAGAGAGACATAGAAGGAGAGAGAAAGAGAGAGGGAGGCAGGAGAAGAGGAAAGTAGGAGGAGCAGAAGAAACGGCACAGATATGCTCATATGGGAATTAGCTGTAGTGTGTCCACACACACACACACACACACACACACACACACACACACACACACACACACACGACAACAATTTATTTATGAGATGAAATGAGGAAAGTGAGCAATGAATTCATAATTTGCAGCTGCGAACCAGAAGGTTTCAAGTGACTTTTGGCAGATGAATAATAATTATACTTCATGCTGATTCTGTTGTTGGTCCATGAATTGCTCAGGCGTTATTACTTTGACAGTTTACATTAATGGAATTAATCATCAAGAGGACATACATGTGCATAACACATGAGTACTCACCATTTCCGGGGCTGTGTTAGGGTTTTGTATTTGTTGTACTTGACTTTCCACTCCAGAACATCTTTACAACGCTGACAGAGTCCATCGTGGATTTTCGATTTGGCCTTCTACATGATCAGAGACATGACAGAAACGCTGCATCTCACACAAACAACCCCCTTAAATGTCAGTTGTTTTTTTTATGTACACACAGGTTGATGTCAGAGAAAGTCCTACCTTTACTTGCACTGTCGCCCCGTATTTGTCATTTTTGTAGGCAACTGTGTTTTGATGTTTTTGACTTCGAGACCTAGATGCGTTACCTCTCTGAGAGCTCATTTTCAGTCCTCGAAAACGTTTCGACAGCTCAGGCACACATCTGCAAAACACACATGCCAAGAAGTGTGTTGACCCGGATATTCAACTTCTCATTTAGAACTCTTCTTCTTCGGGTGTTTTAACGGTAGCTTGCAAGTTATTGCATTACTGCCCCCCTTCGACATGAACATGAATAACAAAACCCAGTTTATAAAGGAAATATCTGCAAATAACGGATTGAATGAATGAATCAGTTTGGTCACAAAAAAAATCGTCAGTGCAGTAAATTTATGTGTACAAGAACTACACCATAACAGTTCTGTTAGGTGTACTGACTCATTACAATCCCTTCAGTAACAAGATTCGTTCACTCATTCAGAGTCCCATTAATATCTTACAAATCATGTTTACTTTTTTTGGTGAGGATATCCTGGTACTTCAGGGAGCCAAGCCAATGCTGACTCGGGTATAACAAAGTGACATTCTCCTTGTTTGTAATGGTCTCTTCAACTCAACTCCACCTATGTGTGTATGTGTGATCAGCTTCATCCTATTTAGATACAGTAAAAAGTCATTTTATTCTCATTTTATTTATTTTATTCATTATTATTAGAATGATTCGAATTATTGTTTTATTGATTATTATTAACTCATGAAGGACACCCACTGATTCTATAAGTAAAAGCGAAATACAGGAAATCCAGCTTTTGCCCATGCTTTCTTCTGTCTCATGTTCCTGAGAGACAACTTCCAACATGATCGCCTCAGGTGTCATCTGTACGATCTACATCCTTTGTGCCATGGTTCTTTGCTTTGGTGTCAAACAGCAGACAGTTCTGAGTCCCAAGTCCAAAGAGAGCAAATCCTTCTTGCAGCATGGTCACGGTCCACACATGAAACTGACCATGGTCTTTTTCTTCATCTGGCTCGGTTTCAGTGTGCCTTCACATGCCATGTTATGATCTATTGTGAGTCTATTTTTCACTTTTGAGAGATGTATTTTGAGTTCCCCTGTGTTGTCAGTCAACTACATACATCCTAGTGCATGTACTAACCATTTGACGTCACAGAGTGTCGGCCTCTGATTGGTCACAAAAGAGAGAGGGAGGGGCTACCTGACATTTCCTGGCATAGACATGTTGCCTGGAACTTGTGTTATTGTCATACCACTCTGTTCTTTTCGGAGCCTTGTTTTTTTCAGGAAGCTGAACAGCCAAATTCTCTTTCCTGTTTCCTCATATGTCTGTGACTTCCCAACCTGTTCTGTATTCAATGTAAACGTCTTCTTTTCACCTCCTCATCCCATAAATTTTGACATTCCTCCTACATTTTCTTCCATACAGCAGTTATTATGAAATCAAATGATTCCTGTACGACTTGCAACTGGACAGACCATATCTGTGGGATAGACCGTTGTCGCCACCCACTGAACTGTTGTTGTTGTGTTACAGTCATGCCTTGTAGACAAATGAAGGATCTTTAAAGTAATAATAATAATAATAATAATAATAATAATAATAATAATAATAATAATAATAATACTTTCAAACTGAAAAACTAAAATTAGCTTTGACACCGACTTCGCCTTATATATAATATAATGCATTTCGGATAAAATGATCCAAACAATCTAGGGAGATGATGTCATGTGAGTAACTTTGGAAACAACTGTGTTTGTGCTGATTGGACATAGTAATAGTAATCGTTGATTGGTTTCAATGAACGCCAATAAAGTCACAAACTGTGTTCAATTGGTGAGCTCATTTTGTAACCCTGCCTGTAATTGGTTGAAAACGCTGTCAATCACCGGCCCTTGAGAAAGCAAGCGGCGACGTTTCAGAGGCGGAGAGGCGATATCTGGCGTTTACTTGATGCAATCTCAGCTTCCGTCGGACAAGTATCTGGCTCCTGTTCACCCTTCGTTGAATGTATCCATGCCTCCATCGACCTGTACATGTTTCAGCGTTATACATGAACCGTCCTCGCCATTGTTCAGGGTCACATGTTGAGGGAACCCAGCCACAGGAGAAGACACGGTGGTTGAAGACGCCGCTTGCACCGGAGGACCGACCGGTTAGCTTCCAGGAAACTTACAGCTGTGGTGCCAAGACGGGTTTAACGACACCCTCCCAGTGACATCCAACGATTTGGACACCTCACAGAAGATAATCTGGCCCGGTTTGGTGCGAAAACAACACCTGACTACGGCGACATCGGCCAAAACGGCCACATCAGAATAAAGCGTCCAGCCGCCGTGCGGGTAATGTTGCTGTCTCATTTCCCTCACTTGTTTTGCCCTAAAACACAACTGTGTGTTCACTTATGATGCATGCGGATTATATTCGTCACACATGAAAGTAAAGTGTTTCTGGACCAAAGTAAAAGCTTCCTATACAGGATAAAATCCATATAATGTCACCGAACACACTGATGCCTTCTCATCCATTTCACTGTCAATCAATGCGGCTCTGCAATCTGCCTCCGGCCGGACGGAAAACGGCTTGTCGTTTTATTGTCTGTTGTATGTTGGAAAAACACCAGGTAAGTACACCATTTACAAGGCTCTGAATGTCTTGTGATTCACAGAATCAGAGTAAAATCGAAATTTACCAGAAGGTAAAGTAAGCTATACAAAATAGAGTCCATCACGTTTTATATATATTTTGTCCATTCATGTGCATGCATGTAAAATGTAATCTGTACAAAGTGAATACAATAATTCATGATCAGTCCACCTGGTTGTCAACCTGGCTGCCATTTCTTTGTTGCAACTTTGTTTGTCCTTCACCTGAAGGAGGAGGGAGAAAGCCAATTTACTACAACAACAACACATGATAGTTGATTGGCATTTGCCTGAAGGCAGAGGAACAAGGCTCCACAGTCTTGAGACCACACTCAGCAGGAACCCCACTGTCCTGAATGTAGCAGGGTCATGTCCATTGAAGTTACATATACATGACATGACAATTCCATATTGACCCAGAACGTGTAGTTATAAGTAAAATTACAAAGGCATCCCTAAAGACTGTGATGTCAGAATCACACAGGGCATTCCTGTAGGATATTTTTGTCGTCTTGATCAACCAACTCGGTTGTAACCAAAGCGCAATAGGTTGACACCCTCAGGTCTACTCCTGTAGCTTAAAAGCACCTGTAATGTCTAAAAGGTAGCCACTGGAGGTGTCTAGGTGCAGGATGAAAGAGTCTGAGTGGTTGTGGAGCCTTGAGGCACACCGACAAGAAGCACTCATCACACTCACAACCATGTCTTACTCATTGGCCTGGTTCAAAAGAGCCACACATCTTTTCAGAGAGGAAATGGTGTTTTCTTTTTTTCCTTTTTTTTTTCAAAAAAGGGGAACTGCCAGGATTTAGCCTCCAGTCTGCTTCTCCAGTTAACAAAGACAAGTGTTTGTATGCACAGAGTGAAGCTCATCCAGCGTGTTGAATCTGTCTAGTGGTGTCTTCCTTGTGATCCGTTTGCAGAGAGGAGGTCTTGGCCAAGATGAGTGTGACAAAGCCTGGATGCTCTTGTTTGAGAAGATTGTATCTGGATTGCTCTTATTTAAAAAAAAAAATCTTATTTTAACCTCCCACCCCCTTTGTCTCCCCCGTCAGTGTTTAAAAGATGAACCACTTATCCATCAGTGAGCTTTGCTGCCTGTTCTGCTGTCCACCATGCCCCAGCAAGATCGCCTCAAAGCTGGCCTTCCTTCCCCCAGAGCCCACCTACAGCCTCATGTGTGATGAGAGTGGCAGCCGATGGACACTGCACCTCTCAGAGCGAGCTGATTGGCAGTATTCGGCCCGTGAGAAGGAAGCAATCGAGTGTTTCATGACACGCACCTCAAGAGGGAACCGGATTGCCTGCATGTTTGTCCGCTGCTCACCCAGCGCCCGTTACACACTGTTATTCTCCCATGGAAATGCAGTGGATTTGGGCCAAATGAGCAGCTTCTACATCGGCCTGGGTTCCCGGATCAACTGCAACGTGTTCTCCTATGACTACTCTGGCTATGGGGCCAGTTCTGGGAAACCATCAGAGAAGAACCTGTATGCTGACGTAGACGCGGCCTGGCACGCACTCCGATCACGGTAAGGAAATACTACTGATAATGGTTGGATGAGTGCACATCTATTGTCCATCTGGAGAAGGAGGAAGGCAATTGAAGTGTCAAATGCACTGTTGTGAATCAAAGCACATTTCCATAAAGTTGATGAACACACTGTGAAGTCACTCACTAAGAACGTTCAGTTCTTACCTCAAGGGTAGGTGGTGTAACAACGTTATGTTGTGTGTTGCTGCCCAGACATTTAGGGGTGATACATGGAAATAGTGCACAAGACAACACATCAATGTGGCTGTCTGATAGTTTTCTCAAGGCTTCATCCAGATTGTATCCATGGATACGTACCAGCAGGTGGGATGAAACATGACAGATGAAGTAAGAAGTTATGAGGTGTCTAGATTAACTTGATAAGACCTTCGGTGTAGATCATTACCGATAGAGGTTTAGTATGGCTGCATAACATGACATTCCTGTAGGCGGTTAAAAAAGGAATGTGGTTTTTGAAGGAAGTTGCTGGTCAGCCACATGTAGGTGTGAGTGGGTGCTGCACTGTTTCTTTTGTGCTGATGGCGATTAACTGACTGAATATCAACATGCAGATATTTGAAAGTAGAATTGTTAATCATCTGTGAGGTCAATACTGACAAACCATGGCTGTGTATTTAATTAGTCTTTAGTTAGGTGAATGTCACTTTTTGCCATTTATCTCTGCATCCTAAGACTATTACAAGTTTGTCGGCACTAAAGCAGTTCAATACAGTGGCATATAGTTGTCAGATTTATAAATCTATGTGTCCTCTTGTTTTAATCTGCCTGTCAAAGGACTTAAGTTTCCACCCATATCTTCAGCTGTGAGCAAATGTAGATCATGAATCATTTATGTGTAAAACTAATCCGGTAAGTTATTAGATATGGAAGAACAGGAGTGACTTCACTGAATATAAAATTCATTATTGAATGAGAGGCATACTTCAATACTATATCTGGAATTCCAAACAGAATAAAATGGAAAAACAGAGGCTGTCATGATGTTTAGGTCATTAATTCGTCAACAGAACAATGGTTAAAATACATACGATGTAAAGGTATGCATCCCACGACTTGTTTTAGTTGGTGCCCACAATGTGTGAGACAGCCTGATAACTTTAGTTCACGTTAAATTATTTACATTGCCATTCAGAAATGGTTTACTGTTCCCAACATTCTTCATATCACTTTAATTGTTGGAAAAGGGTGTTGTTTTTCCCGCTAATGTACCTACAGTGTAAAATTACATTAAAAACCTTTAGATTATGATTGTATTGTACTTTATATATGTTAACATGTATTTTTTTGCAACTATAAGCAACGTTCATCCGTCTGTCCATTCCATCTCTCCCACTTCGTGCCGTCTATGCGTCAGACAGTTGTACTTTCTCACACACAAATCTCTATCATACTCCTCATACGTGTTCGTGTACAAGTTCGAGTGGAAAAGATGCTCCCTCAGTTGTTTCTGTTTGTTTTTTAATCTTCCTGATGACAGACAAACAAATGAAAGAGAATGGTCCTCGCTGTTGATAAACCTCAGACGTAGGAATTGTCGTGTAGGGCTCCTGCTCCTCTCTGCCAGCTGATGTGAGGGATTGTTGCTCTGTGAAGGAGGTTATGTTTTCATATCGTTTGTTTGTCTGTAAGCTGCCCATTACACAACTGGCCAGATGTTGACATGGACCTCTGAGGAAATGACACATGGACTTTGACAGAGATCTACAGAGCTGTATTCCAAACTGCAGAAAATTAAATCCATTAGTCAGCCCAGGTACAACAGTGGAACTACTTTTACAATTCACATCCGCTTGCAGTTTGCGGAATACCACGTTGTCTTGTTCTAAATAAGGGACCTGGTTAAACAGGAAGCCATCAATCGTTCAGGTCCTGTGTGAAACAGGCCACTGTGGCAAGAACAACCTGCTTTTCTTGTGTCAAGAAGCTCATGTTTGCTTGTATTCCCCATGTAGACACGTTCTTTAGCAGCAGTAGCTAAGAGAACATCGTCTCTTAGATCAGGTGGTTTTCCATGTTTGAAATACTTTTCCTTCTCTAAACAGGCAGACCCCTTCAAACATGTCACACTCTGTATCACCTGACTCTATTTATCTACATAAAGTGACTGGATGCTGAGGAGGCATCATCTCGTGTGCGTGTGGTATGTCTTATGCCTTGGAGTGATACCAAAAGCGTAAGTGTGCTTATGTTGTGTCTCTGACGCAGTCACTCCATGGACAATAGAAGCCACTGAGAGAAACAGGTCAGGAGGTGTTTCAGGGTTTAAATTGTGGCATTCAACTTGATGTAAATTTCCTTGTGAACTCGGGCAGGCGTTTGGCGTTTGGCACCTTTGGCTCAGTGTATTCCAGAGACACATGACAGAAAGCCTCCACCTGTCATTAGTCTGACTACGTGCTCTTCTTGAGTTATTTGTCAACCACAGTGGGCCGGACACTCCCTTTACCTGCACAGGGAGTGTTTCAGATGAGTCAGCAGGTTCACACTATCAAACTTGGTAACGCAAGGTGTGTGTGTTGGAGGCGGGCCACCAGTCAATCCTGCTTGTCTAACAATATTAAGTGGTAGCCTAGCAACCAATTTCCATTGAGTTTTCAGACATGGCCTTCCCACACTGGCCAACAAAAATAAATGTGGTCCATATTATTTCAATCCAAATGAAAATGCCATCTTTGCTGTATGGATGTGAAGAGTAAAGCTACGAGCTGAGACAGCCTGTCACCTGCATGAAATGTCGACTTGGAATATCATTAGTGGTAGAATTCAATGGCTGATGTTTGTGATTTTGTCTTCTACCTCAGTCCTCCACAGAACAACATGATCAGATGTTGCCGTCCTTTTTCCAAATGTATTCAACAAAACCGACATTAAAAGTTTGAATGGTCAAATTTCAGAGTAATACTGAAGAAAGTGAGAGAAAGGCAGGAAACATTAGAACAGATCATTGATGCTTTGGCTCAGATGGTACACCAGACTAAAAAGATGCCTTCCCATATGTTCAGGATATCATAATATATCCGGTAGTAATAGTGATGTCATGACAATATCTGGAGTGCAAGAGACAGACGGGGCGCAAGGGAGGATTTGATGCATAATAGATTTGTGTCAAGACTCTAAATTGATGAAAGTTTGGGGGAGGGGTGTAACCATGGAGCACGGCTGGCTATGAGGTCTATTCATGGCCAGTGCAATGGAGTAAATTGCAGGCTGGTGGGAGCTGGGTGGGGGTGGGTTGATCCCATCCTCTCATAGCTCTGCTTCAACACAAGTGCAGTTGTGCAGTGCGATTGTCTTGCTATTTTGAACAGCCTTCCCTGGATGTGTGCCTCGATGCCATAGATATCACAGCACACACAACCATGTGAACAGGGTGGGACATGATCTTGTCGTAGGTCATACGTTAAGGTTTTTCATTATTCATCCTATGTGTGTCCTTGAGGGCCACTCATCCTGATAACATTGATAACATTGATTGCGTACAGATAGAAACCCAGGCGTGGTGGCATAGTGACATATGTAGTCCTGCTGCTCTGTCAGACCTGCGTCTTGTTGTGTGATTACTAGGTTTATTACATTATAGTTAGTGCTGTCAATAGATTAAAAAAAAGTGATTATTTAATTATGATTAATTAAGCTCTTTTTTTAATCTCACCTAAAAATTGCAGAGAAAAGCCCTCAACTTGAGGCCTGCAGTCTTTAGTTTTGACCACCAGGGAACATCGTAGTGTTCTTTTGTCAGTTTTGTCAAATAATTTGATAAAAATAAAACATCCTCCCACCTCCAAAAGCATGCTGAGGTTAATTGGTCACTCTAAATTGTCCTTAGGTCTGAGTGTGTGCGTGAATAATGAGCTGGTGACCCGTCCAGGGTGTACCCCGCCGTCCACCCGTTGACAGCTGGGATCGGCTCCAGCACACCCGTGATCCGTAACTGGAATAAGCGGCAGGAGATGAATGAATGAATGTCCATGTAGCAAGTCTGTATGTGATGTTTCATCAGCCTAACAAGCTGAAGAACACTGCCATGATAAGATGTAGTCAGAGGTAACAGATAAGAGAACTCGAAGCTTCACGGACAGCAATGTTAACCACAGTGAAGAGGAGATCTTTCACTTTTATTTAGTGTGTTCCAGTGAGTTGTTACTTGTTGTGCATTACTAATGCTAATAATACTAATGCTCGAAATTTTTGTTAATGGGGCCGGGAAGTAACGTAAACAGAGGAAATGCTCCATGTGGCATGGACACCTTGTCTCTCTTTGGTTTGAATAGAATGTGACCATTAATTCCTGTGAATGGGACTGAGATACTCACATAAGCTCTG
>CAAKHB010003012.1:59971-90040 GCA_901007665.1 Aeoliscus strigatus | reverse complement strand
ATAAGATGTAGTCAGAGGTAACAGATAAGAGAACTCGAAGCTTCACGGACAGCAATGTTAACCACAGTGAAGAAGAGATCTTTCACTTTTATTTAGTGTGTTCCAGTGAGTTGTTACTTGTTGTGCATTACTAATGCTTAAATTCAGTCTGTGACCTGTAGAGCTAGCAAACAAACACAGTAATACACAAATACAGTTTGCCTATATGTCTCCTCGGAAGAGTCTGTATGGACCATCAATGTTCACACCAGTAGACTGAGGTTAATCCTCTTATTACCTGCCTTCCCACAGTTAAAGTGAGAAGGATTTTACTGAACGTCCCTGTCCAAGCCCAGTGAGCAGCACTGGATGCTGTGGAGAGTCACAGAGAGAGAGAGAAACAGAAAACATTTTCTCAGTGATTTTTCACAAATGAACTATGCCAGGAGACTCCAATCAGACACTTTTCTTTTCCGAAATTGTTGTTAATGGGGCCGGGAAGTAACGTAAACAGAGGAAATGCTCCATGTGGCATGGACACCTTGTCTCTCTTTGGTTTGAATAGAATGTGACCATTAATTCCTGTGAATGGGACTGAGATACTCACATAAGCTCTGTCAGATCCCGAGTCACCCCTGGTACAGGCGGTACTGGTCCAGCTCTCCGTTCAAAGGGTCCGATCCTCTGCCCCCAAGGGTGGTGTCCCTTTTGAAGTCGTGGCTGAGGATTGTTTAAGCTGGTGGCGAGGAGTATATCATTCTCTCAATAACCAGAATGCAATAGTTTTGTCATTGAAAATCCTGTTGAACCCCATTCTATTCATTCCAACACTTTACTACGGTAATCATAACTTCATTTTCTTCATTGGATTCAGAACATCATGATATGATCCATAAAACACTTGGTATAAACACAATCAACGTAATCACTTTGCTGCCTTGAGAACTCTTTGTGTAAATGAAATCAACATAATCACTTTGCTGCCTTTAGATATCATAGTCTCTGTGTTACTTCACCTCAGACGGTGACCTGTGGTTAGTCTAAGTCTGCAGAAGTTCCTCAGTACCTTTTTATGACAATACCGGAACGGTTGATGGCGCCAATGTGTTTGCTAATATTTGTGGAGGGTGTGTGGGATCTCACCCTTCTTGACAGCTCCTACTACTCATTCAGCCAGCCAATGCAGGATGAGGATTGGTCTTATTGAGGGATTCGATGGCTTTCGCAGGAAAGTTAAAGATGGGGGACATTGTTGATTTACTAGTCTTACATCTCACCAACGAGAAGTCTTCTTTCACCACCGCCTGTCAATTTGTATCATGAAGACATCTACTGACCCTGCACCACCCACTATTCAGTTTTCATATGAGTACACACCGATACCCAGCAACATATACGCAGTCATGACATGTCTGAAGGCCTTTATCTGCAGTCACATGTAGATGTTACTATCTAGTCTAGTGACTGATTCTTTACTGGGCCTTATAAGTCAAAGGAGCATTATCACTTACTTTTAGTTGTTTTTGACTGGTTGGCCTAGAGTGAAGTCATCATTCCAAAGATTGTTTTTCTATGATGGGTGATTTTAAGATCACAGTGCATATGTCAGATAATAAAATCATAGCTTTGGCCTCAGGCTCCATATTCTTTATTTCACGTTACCAGCTTCATTGCTTTGTGTAATGGACTGTACTGAGGGAAGGCCAACTGAAAGGCCTCCATTAAATGATTCCTACTAAGGATTGTCTGTATGTCCCTCGTTCTGTGTAATAAGGATGTGTCTGTGCTTATATCATGTCTATTTAATTTTATAGCAGCAATGCCAAATTACTGCACATTGTTCCTTTGCAAACCTTTAGCATGGAGCTCCTTGTTATGATCATATTCCCCCTCAGGACTGCAGCAAAGTGGCTCGTGTAATATTGTTCAGCCGTTGCTGTTAGAACGATGGAGCTGTATTGTCTCCAATGCAGGGATGGACATGGTGCTACACATACTCAAGTTTTCAGGTCATCAGCTGACTAGCTTATCGCTAGAGTGGGTCATGTTCTCTATAATCAGCTGTGGAATGCCTTTGCATTTTCCTCCCTCACCCTCAATCTAGTATCAGTGTTTTTCTGCTCCTCCCCTCTGAGTCACAGGACTCCGGTTGTGGTCATCTGTTTGAAGAGCAGAAAGAGCTGTATCACGTCTTTGTGGACTTGTTCCAGGAAGTTGTTCAGTCCCTGAGTCACTGTAGCGTGACGTTTCATTTCCATAATAACGTCTCAGCATACAGGTGTGTTTCCTTTTGGAGCAGCTTGTGGAGGAAATGAGAGGACGATAAGAGATGGAGAGTAATTGGCTTCTATATTAAACAACAGGCCTTACCTGGAGGATTGTAACTTACAAGCAGTCCCACTTTCCATCTATGGACTGAATTCAGTGTGTCCCTCCTCACCCATCAATACATCATCACCATCCTCTCCAAGGACCGGGCTCAGCACAATGAGGATTAAGCCTCCTTTCTAGAAATTTTTAGCCTGCCTGACTAGAACTCAGTTGAATATTTTAAAAAAGAGTTGACTTTTGTTTTTAGCTGATTGTATACACTTTTCAATTTGTGTTTTAGCTCTCTTTAATGTGTTCATAAATGATTGGTTGATATTGGTTGCAATGTAAATCCTTTTTTGGCCTGAGCAGATTTCAGTTCCTTCGGTTTTGACAGGTTTCTTGGTTGTAAACAACTGCTGTGTCCCTCTTGCAGGTACGGTATCCGGCCCGAGAACGTCATCGTGTATGGCCAGAGCATTGGCACTGTGCCTTCGGTGGACCTGGCTTCACGTTATGAGAGTGCCGCAGTCATCCTCCACTCCCCGCTCACCTCCGGCATGAGGGTGGCTTTCCCTGACACGAAGAAGACCTACTGCTTTGACGCCTTTCCAAAGTGAGTGGACTGCACAGATGGCGTGTGTGGTGGCCGAGCACCCTATGGCACACACAGTCAGTCGAATAGAGCACAAAGTCCTATAAAACAAACAAACGTGTTGATGTATCAGATCAAAGATGCAAATCTCATAAATGTAAAATCCATGAATCAGTTTAGCGCAGTCTCTGTCTTGATTAGAGCTTGAAATTACTATATGCACTTTATTTTCCTGTGTTTTCTTTAACAGTCACTTATTTTCTTCTCACTCCACAGTATTGACAAGATTTCCAAGGTGACGTCACCGGTTCTGGTGATCCACGGTACGGACGATGAGGTCATTGACTTCTCCCACGGCCTGGCGCTGTACGAACGCTGCCAGCGCCCCGTGGAACCACTCTGGGTGGAAGGGGCTGGGCACAATGATGTGGAGCTCTATGGACAGTATCTGGAGAGACTCAAACAATTTGTGGCACATGAGCTGGTCAACTTGTAGAGCAGCTACAAAAAGAAAAGAAAATGTGTGGAGAGGGAAGACGTGCAGAAAGGTTGTGTGTGAAAAATGGTTGTAGGGTACAACATCAGGTGTTTGTGAAGTCAAGCAGCGTTGTGGTGGGAGAGATCTGTCATTATCACCCACCTCTCCCGCTGGTCCACATGCTGCAGCTGTGAACTTAGAAAAACAAGAACAACAAAACACCCATCTTTTGTAAATTATTTCTTTGTTTTTTATGTTTCTTTCTATCATATTGCACGATTGCACATCTCTACAGTGTGTGTGTGAATGCAAAAGAAAGTAGCCAGCATCCATGTGAAAGGTGTATGTGTGTCACATCTTTGCTGCCTTTTACAACAAACATGGGTCCACGATTCCATGGAAACCTGACGAGGCCTCCGAGAAACTGCCTTGCTCGAAACTGGAGTGAACCAAATTGGGCCTGACATTCTTGTAACCAACTGAACCGCGGTCAGGTTTGGTCCTGCAGTCACGTTTGAAATTTTTTGTTTTGATATCTTGTTCATCATGTTTTTATATATTATACGTGATATTTGCACATATCAGCTGTCACTGAAGAATTGTACAAGACATTGACATCAAGTAGCTGTGCTGGTGTTGCCAAATGTTAGTATAATATATTGCAAAGACTGACGAAGGAGGATACTGGATAATTTAATGCTTAGTTGGAGAAGGTAGCATCTGATGTGGTTATCTATTATTGTGGTTATCCATGCACGAATGAGGTCAGTCAGCAGCTTATATCTCCAGGTAGAAATTTCAGGCCACATCCTCAGTTTTTTTCCCCCACTAGACCTGTTTTCTGAACTGGACCCTTTCATGTGAGTTTACCTTCAACTTTATGATCAGTGTCACTGCATCAAGTTGGAATAGAAGAAAAAATTTATAGACAAAACTCTTAAACCATGAAAAGATAAAGTATGTCCGTGGGTAAAGTACACAACACAGTCCAGGATTGTCTGTTTAAAGATATCGAGTTAAATAATCTACAGTTATTATTACAGGCCTTGCGTATGTACCTGGATCAGATCTTTGTTTATATATCTTTTTATCTAATGAAAGCAGAGTACTACAAATTAATATCATGAATGCCAATCAAGACTGAAGCATGAACATCATTGATGTGGCTGCTGTAGAATAAATGTAGACGCCAAACGCAGGTGTTTTCTTTAATATTATTGAATTGAAAATTAATGAACACCAACCCCAGATAATCCTTCATGTGTGCATGTGGCTCAGTATCATATGAACAGAATGTTTTTGTTTTATTTCCCTCAGCCTTATAGACAGAGCGGGTCAATTGTTGTCTGTCTCACCTTGTACCACATGAACAAAGTCTCATCCAGCTGTTTTTTGTCTACTGACACCACCGTTTGGGGACAAGTGTGGACATTTAAGTGGCATCTAGTGGTTAAGTTTCAGATTGCCACCGAGTGAATATTTTCCCCTCCAGCAAAAATTCCAGTACAGAAAATGTGCAACTGCAGTGTCAACTTTAAAAACATTTGACCCTCATCAGTGTTTCCATGTGAGAAAAGCCACATAATCCTCATCCTCAATTCCTGCCATCACCTGCCCTGAATTTTTTTTACTTCTTGATTTAATTTAGACCATGAGCCTTCATTTGTCAGAATCTCTTTTGTAAAAAAACAAAGTGGTTAGCTAGCACCAGCAGACACTATTTACTTTTCTGCACTACAGTACTTTTCTTTCTTCCTCTTCCTCTAACCAGTGCAGTAGTCAGTGATGACACTCTAAAACCAACGAGTGGCTCTTTGCAGTCACTTTGCATGTTTTATACCCTGTAGACCAGATTAAAGACTAACAAGAGTACACAACATAAAACCCATTCACCTTTTTATTATTTTTTGCTCTGAAGAGGACAAACATCCTGTGTAAATATAAAGGGCTCATCTAAGAACGCAGTTCTTAGTTTCTGGTGATGATACACTTAACTTAACATTGGCCCTTATTGCCCACAGATCCCTTTAAGTCTATACATTACCATCAGAGCCCTGATAAATCTCTAAACATGACCGCATGCTACACATGACTAGTTTGTCCTATGTGGTCAACTCAAACCCATATATTACACTGGAGCCTATGTTCACAAAAAGTGTCAAATGACACTGACAAGTGACAGTTAACCAACAAGTCTGGGTGCTACTGTGAGCTTTCAGGTCTAACCCCTTACAGCTTGAGAGGATGACCTGCAAGTTTGTCATACTGACTGTGATCCATCAGGAAAGTAAATGCTATTTGTTCGATTATTGTCTATTGTTTAAAAGATTTTTTTTTCCAGCTTAAATTTGTCTTTTGTTTTCTTTAATTTTTGAGCTGTAAATACTTGTAATCGTACTGAGTGTGTCATTTTCTTTTCTTTTACAAACAATTGTCATCTTTCAATTGTTATTTTCCTGATGACATTTATGAGTCCACCATTTTGTTCTTTCAGGTGGCCTTTGGACCCCTTCACCTGAACTAATGTCATCTGTGATATGGTTAATCTTTTTGTATAACATTTCAGTACAGAAGCAACTAGAATGAAATAGCATAACAATGATAGTACTTCAAATGTGGGTAGAGAAAATAAAACATTTGAGAAACACCCCAATTTCTGACACCTTTTTACAGAGGTGTTTTATGCTTTTTCAATGTAGTTCTGTGTTTAAAAGATACACACTAAGACACTATCTGTCTGATTTGTCCTTTGGTCTTGTCACCAGCAGGGGACAGTGTGGTTCAGTCTTAGGCCCCGCCCCTCACGGTGAGAGGTTCACGAACTGTGAATCCTCCTTCTCATGACTACCGAGACTAGCGAGAATACCGAGCTAACGAGAGACGAATGTGTGGTAAAATTTAGCCTCAACTAAAGTAGCCTAAAATTTAAATAAAAAAAAGAGGGCACATGAGAACAGTGCATATGTGTATCAATCTACATGAAAATACATCGATGCCATCTATCATTTTGGTCTGTTACTTAACTCATAAGTTCACAAAGTATTGTATCTTGTTTGACAAAAAGTTGGATGGCACTCACTGGACATTACAGTACAACGCCAATGTCATATATTTACGTAGCACTAGATAAAAAAGGTAGTTTTAAGAAGACAGGTAAAATTGAATACAGAGAACAGGGAAAGATGGAAATGGATGATTCGCTGTGGCAACCTCTGAAGAGCGACAAGCCTAAATAATAAGAAGAAGTATTTTGTGCCAGAAGTTAGTATACATATGTATAAAGTAATTGCACTACTAACAAAAAGTTAGAGATATCTGTCTTGGCTGGAACATGCAAAAAGTTCACGATACAGTGATATCATTGCATGAAAGTAGGGAATTTAAGTAGAAACAAGCACTGGAGGTGTCATACCGCAACAAAACAATCCATCAATGCCTCAGCATTTTAGGTTTATACTGAAATTTCACCAGAAAGCCGAATATCCCTAACTTTTTGTGAGTATTCATCGGTCTATACATCACACATCCTGTATCAAAGGCGACCCGGGAGGCAGCTCTGCTAAATTCGCTGTTTCCCGCTGTGTCGTAAACGCATCATCACTTCCTCTTCAGCCGCGCCTGCCTCCTCCGTGTGGGACTTGTGGGCTGACCGTCTGACTGCCGACTGCCCACCGACAGACAAAAAACATGTGAAGAGTAGGTGTATTAAAAGGGACACAGACAGCAAACGGTGTGAGCGACAACTTCCGCACTGCTTTCACCGCCACCAGCTTTTATCGGCTCGGCAAAGAGCGAATGGACATAGTGGGAGAACAGCAGGACAGCCTCCTCGACGGTAACTCTCCCGACACCGTTCTACATTGTGGTTGTGGTCGTGCTCCTGCTCATTGGGGGGGGGCATTCACTAGGACTAGGTGAAGCATTGATTTGTTCAGTTTCAATGGAGCGTTGAACTGGTTAAAATATGTTGTTGCGTGACAACGCTCGTGTCTAAAAGTTGATGGCTGCGAATGAGCGTTTCCCTCCCAAGCAGTGGAAGCTGTCAGTGAAGAAGTGGAAGTTAGTGATGACTGAAGCTAACTGAAGCTAACCAAAAAAAAATGCAGATGCAGCGCAGCTTAGTAAGAACCGGTAATTGCTCGGACCGGTAATTGCTAGAAGCATTTATGCGAATTACCATTAGCTAGTAGCTATTACCATAGCTTCCTGTCTGATATGACTTTTCTTCAACAGACATTTTTTTTCTTTTCTTTGTCGTAACGTAATCAAATCGGGTTTTAAAAAAAAAAAGTATGTTCTTTCATACACGTGAAACCATTCCTCGTCCAAGTCAATGCGTGTCGAGTTAGATCTGTGTCACTTTCAGTCAACTTTGCAAATATGTTTTTTGAGGATAAAGGATGATTATACTGCTCAGGAATGTTTGATGGTGAGTCCAGCTTTGACTCATGTGTTCACACACATCTGTTTGATATCCAGTAGCTAGGATGTCAGGAAAATGTGAAAATAAAAATTAAAAAAAATATAAAAAATTAAAGTCCCTGATCGTCATGAAATTCATCCATGAAGAGCTGTTAAGATGAAGGTGAGTATAGTTAGAAAAAGGGCTGCAGGTTGAGCTTGGCCCCTTTTTACGGAGAGGAATGTGAATAAAAACATCACTTTGGACGAGGTTATAAAGACTGATGCCTGGAGGGATCATCCCATCACTGTACTCCCACTAATGTAGGACACAGACATCCAGAAGCTACGTTCTGTCAAACACATTCCAGCTGAGCTTTATGGGAATTTATAAGTTTAAATAAACTGTAATAAGATTACATCTGAAATTGTTCAATGGTCAAGCCACTTTATATGCAGAAGATAATTCTTCCTGCCAAGATGTTTCAGTTTTGTCTGGTGGTTCATCTAGTGGAGGGGTTAAACATCGGTCGAGGAAGAGGCAGCGATATTGTGGAAGGCTGGTTTTATATTGCAAACACTTCTTTACAATGAAAACACTGTTCTAGGTGGCAGTTGTTAGTATAATACATTTTTTGTAGTGAAAATAATTCCCCTAAAAAATGGAGCTCCAGTGTCAGGGTTACTCGCTTTTCCTTGTTACTAATCATGGTAAATTAAGTTTACGTAAATTTATTGTTACTGAAACAATTTTGCTTATATCAGCTTTGACTCTGAGGAACAATGTTGGACCGATTTTTGGGTTCCAATAGGTATACAGATGTTGTCAAAAAAACATGAGTCAATTATGAAAAGGGTGGTTTTGTGCTGCCCTATTTTTGATAATCAGTGTTGAATTTCAAGTTATTTTCAATGAGTTTTTGTCCAGCAGTCTTTGACACAGCGGGAACTTGTATGTTTGTTTGTGGGATTGATACAAACTGTTGACTTTAGGAATGCTTAAAGAATGCTAAAAGGATTTGTTTGGTTGGGATTAACTACTGTCAGGCAGTTGTTATAGTTATTCACTTGTAAAATAATCAGAAGCGAAGGTGTCAGCTTCTGAACTTGCTGACATTTTGTTTATGAAGCCGTATAGAAGCAAGTGATACGTTTACAGTACAGGTTGTTTGCCTGAAAGAAATGTGCCACTGCAGCCTTTTTTGTGCAGCGTCATTTCCTCTGGTCCCATGTTTGTATGTGCAGGTGTGTGTATGGTAAAGCCTATATGACGTGTGTGTGCGTGCGTGCGCGCAGCTCATGAGCTCTTTCCATTTGTGTGATTTGAAGGCAGCACAGATTATAGCCCCGAGCACCCCTTCCCTACTGTAATTGGTGCCATCTGTCTTGGCTGTTTTAACACAGTGTTTGGAATGTTGCATTCCAATATTATTCAAAAACATTTTGTGAACCAAAGGAGGCATTGGAACTCTTTCCACACCAGCTATCAGACAAGTTGACAGATTTTTCAGTAATAGGTTAATAGTCTACTGAAGACTGACTTCCAGAATCACTCGTTGGCGTTTCTTTTTATTGGCCCATTTCCTCAGTCAGAGCATTTTCTCCCTTTGCCTCCCAATGTTTTATACTGTATATGTGTTTTTCAGTGTCTTCATCCTCCTCTGGACCTCTTTTGTCTAACCTCCTCTTCATTCATTTTCTCTGTGGTCTTATCTCAAGATATTTTATCAGCTGCTGCCCCATAGCAGTCATTGCACTAAGCACAATTCAGTTGCTTCAAAAAGTGATGATTATGGTTAAAATTATTTAAGACATGCCATTGGGTGTGAGAGAACATCCAGGACTCCATTCAATGTACCATGTACAATAAAGAGCTAATTTTGGATTCTAATTGGTGGATGTTCCACCCGGTGTGAAGGAGCACAACTGTCATTTTCTCTGACCAACACAGTCATATGATTTAATGTAAATTGCAAAGGACAGAGGTGTTTTAGCTATAGTCTAATGGATGGAACTGTTTACATTATGGAGGATAAAATATAAGTGATTAATTCATAAAATTGTGCTTGTGCAAATTTCATAATAATTTTGTTTTAAACGTGTATTAGCCGATTGGATTTGAATTTGCATCAAATTCCTAATAATTAAAACCTCTCTGTTCCATATGTGTGATTTTGCACCCAGACTGAATAACTTCATGGAATGGACCTGACATGCTTCACATATTTGCCATAGATTGTTTCATTTGGATCCACATACTTACTTTTCTGTTGACCCTGAAAAAAAGACACAGCATCAGTAACTCAGTTGTTTACATGAACCTTGAATGTTTCACCTCTGACTTCCCCTTCCTTCTTCCTTTCTTGTTGTCCTTTCTAGATAGCAGACACGTATACCATGCCGACAAGTGATGGCTCTAGCCGCTTCCCAGTCTTTGTGCCCCCCCCTAGCAGCAACCATCAGAGGTCTCCAGGTTACGTTCCCGGGCGCGTCGCTCCAGTCCGCTCACCACCACCTGCCAAAGCCCCACCGCCTCCACCAATAAAACCTCATGGCCTACAGCTGGAGCGGCAAGCCACTTTCAGCCTGTCTGAGGAGAACCAGCGCAAGGAGAGAGCTCAGAGCCTCCGTCAAAGAAAGAACACGCTGATCTGCTTTGGCATATCGATGGGAGCTTTCTTTTTCACCCTCATACTCGTCCTGAGTCTCACAAGTGGAGACTATTTAGATGGTAACGTTTTGCAAATCAGTATTAATGGTTATATCTATTGAATATTGTTAGCTAACAGTCTGCATGGATGGCTCCTGGTTTCTAATATTTACTTGAAGTTCTCTGATCTGTTAACGTACTCATTGACTTTCCAGAGAATTGCCCAGACCACAATCCATCCCTGAGTAACTGGAACCCAGGCCACCAACCAGAGAAGGCTGTTGTTGTCAGTGGGGGAGACTTGTTTAGATTAGATGCCTCTGCCACTTTTCAGTCACTAACCATCCGATCAGGAGGTAAGTGCATGAAGAGTTAACAAGTAGCTAACATATTCACATTCTCTAAGCATGTTCAGTGACACAGCGTAGCAGATCCAGCCCAAATACAGTACTTTACAGCAGCCAGCCGCTTTTTTACACCACAGACTGGTTTCATATGAGGCTTTTTTTTTTTTCACAGTGCGGCGGATAAAAAAAACTATACCAGCAGCATGAAAACAAATATCTAATAATACAATACATATAATATGAAAAGAAGTATAAAAGGCATAAAAAACACTGACTACCTGAAGTGTATCAGTGGGAGCTCTGCACCTATTTCTGTTCAACCAAATGCTCCCATCTGGGGGTAACGACAGACAGTGACACCTGAAGTTCCTTGTGTTTTGTCTTAATGCCGGGTGCCGATATGTTTTGAAGGCTTCACTGCCTCATTTGCTCGTCTCAACATACTATGCGGAGCGGCGTTGGTACATGTGAATCACCTGAAGCAATCAATCCGGATGTCAAATGCGACTCCTGGTATTGTATGTTAAATTTATTTTTCTCTGTAGTTTTAGGTTGCTCTTCCCCCCGCGGTCTTTTCCTCTGAGTAAAAAGCTCTGCAGCGATGTTAGTTGACTCATTTTCCAGCAAGTTTGTGGTCTTCAATTCACTGTCACAATGAAATGTTTCAAGCAGAAGAGACGTGCAAAAGACAGGAGAGAATCCAGCGGTTTTTCAAAATGAAGTATCTTGCAGACTCTGATAATGAAAAAAAATGAAGTAATGTAATTTTTTTTTTTTTTTTTTGCGGCCCAGTAACACATAACCCACGTACCGGTCTGCAGACCGGTGGTGCTTCACACTGCTGGCTACAGTGCATGCATGGACTTAAATGTTTCCTCTTTGACCTTTCACAGGACAGGTAGTTTTTGCCGACAATGCAGACGGCTCCAAAAACATAACCTTGAGAACGCAACATATCCTAATAGAAGATGGTGGCGCCCTTCACATTGGCGCCCCCAAATGCCGCTACCGTTCTCGTGCTACCATTGCACTTGTGGGTCGCTCTGACAATAAGGAGGTTCCTGAAGTACCCGGTCTGGGCCGAAAGTTCATCGGTGTCATGAGTGGAGGAACCCTGGAGCTACATGGCACTGAGAGAGTTTCCTGGTCTCTGCTGACCCAAAGCATTCCAGCCTCAGGTCTGACCACAGGTGGTTATGCCTTCCAGCGGAACTTCAGCCGAGGCATCAACCTGCGTGTGGTGGATCAGGACACAGCTGCTGTGCTGCTCTCTGAACGCTACGATACACACGAGTCCCGCAATGACAGTGAACGGCTCACCCAGCTGCTTCGCTCCCTGCCAGCGGGTCGTATCGTCACGCTGGCTGTTGGAGACTCAGCTGTGAAAAGTCTTCTGGATGAAACCAAAAAGGCAATTAAAGAGAAGCTGGGCAGCAGCTTTGTGCACGATCTCAAATACAGGTAAATATCAGTATCAGTTCATGAAGATAAAATTCAATAAGCCTTTGTCTGTCACAGCACATGTAAGAAAAATAGTAAGTGTGTTAATGGGAAAAACATAGTTGAGCATGCAGAATTTACAGGAGGTAACGTATCATAAAAACAACTTAATATAAAGTAGAGGACAAAACAATATTTACTGAAAATAGGAATACTAGTATTGCTTAATGACACCGACATCCTCCAGGCTACCGAACCTGAGTAAGATACACCTGAGCTCAAAGTGACTTATTGTCACGTTAGTAGTGTAGATAATTTAACTTGCCACTGAAGACATTTAAGAATGCTAAAACTGCCATTGCAGGTATTGAAGAATGAATACTGAGGACAGTATTGCCACAGTACTATTATTTGTTGTGCAAGTCCATATTTAAAGTGAAAAGTCTCCGTGTGTGTGTGTGTGTGTGTGTGTGGATGGATCGTCTTTTGGGAGCAGTGCTGGCTGAACCCAGCTTGTATGCTTAGAAATGTCCTCCTCATGCTAAACAAATCACCAGTAATCAGAACAAATAGAAATCTTCATAACTGCATACAAGTTGCATCTGGTGCTTGCAGTCATAGTGTGTGGCAGCTCTTGGAGAGTTATCCTTCTGTTGAATGTTTTGTCTTTTGCACGTTTCTGACAGTGTTTTATCTATGCTCTCCAGGGGCTGAAAGAGAAGGTTAATGTGTTTCAACAAGCCAGTCAACATTGACACATAAATACTTGAAACAGAAACACTATTTTCCAGGTCCTTACTATTTGGAAAAATGTCCTCCTTTAATGTGGTTTTACTTGAGATTCTCCCTTGAATCATTCTTTGGTTTTACTTGTCCTGTTTTCCTGGATCTCTGCTGGCAGAGCACTTTTGAGCAAAGGAAGCAGGCACCGGATAACGGAGTTACGGTCAGGGAGATTCCAGAATTCGTGGATGCACGACATGCTTCTGCATATTCTCAAATACAAGAATCTTGGTGTTGATCGTAATCCTGTCCAAGTGGGGTCATTGACATGACATGTGTCTTTAAGGACAAAGTTCAAGTGTAGCCTTTCACTCTGATATTTGTAGCTCTAGTTTTGTCCACGGTTCGCTGCTAAGCCAAGTGCTACGCCAGATTCTCCAGTGTCACATTTCGCGTCTGAGTGTGGGTGGAAACGCAACACAGAGGTCCGCACACAAATACACTCAGATCGACCGCACAGCAGTTTTAATGGATCCGACACCGTTCTCGTGTGTGAATGTGTGTGTGCTTCGGTGAAGTAATGAAACACACACTATTCTAATCCCGTCACCATTTATTGGACCGAAGGATTTTTAACTGAGCTTTCTGTGGATTTGCCTGTTGTTGAAGGAAAGACATTTGACAGCTTGCTGTTTATATAAGTCACGTTACTTTTGACTGTGTGATATTTTTAAGAGTACCTGCTGGTTCTATTGTCAGTGTTGATTTTATCATTGATTAATCTGTAGGTCTTTAATGACTTATTTTTGGTCGAGAAATGGCTTAAAATAATAAAATAAGAAAATGTCAAGCATTTCCCAATCTCCTAATCATGTCAATTTTCTTGTTTGTCCCACACACCAAAAATATTGGTCTTTTTCGCTCATGAAACTGAAGCAATTGAATCACTGAAAGATTAATTTCAGCCCATTGGTTAACAAACTACAGGGAACATTGTCATGACATTCAAAAAAACTGACTTGCTTATTTTTCTAAACTTAAATTAGAATGGTGCTGAACTCTGCCAAGGCTGTTGTATGACACTCCTCAGTTGAAACCATCATATGTGTCAGAATGCAGGATGCTGCTCTGTCTGTTGGAACAACCACATGCCTCTAGCTTTGGAAAATTGCTTTGGTTTGTCCAGCTTGTCTCACTAGTGTTGTTTAAAATGTGTGTGACAGTAACATCAATCGGGACAAAAAACACTGTTATTGTCTTGCGTTGATAGGCAGGCACTCACAGGAAGCTCCATTTCCAGTGTAAGCACATGGAATTTTTACTGTTTAATGTCTGCTCCCAAGTCCTGTGAAGGGGTCATGTCATGTTGTTTATCCTGCCAACGGATGGAAGGACAGGGCTGGGCACAGGACAATGTAATCTTCACATGTTTCTCTGCCATCAAGCATTTTCCTGGCACAGCTGCACTGATTTCTTCTCTCTTGAATGTTTTGTCTCAGGTGAGCAGTGGCACACAAGCGATTACCGGTATTGTGATCTGCACTGCATTCACCTCTGGTCAGACAATGAGGTTGTCAAAATGATGACGTACCACAACTAAAGGGTGTGTCTGAAGGAAAAAGTACACACATTTTAATTTTAACACACCTTTTTCTGTCCAACGTCAACATACACATTTGGCATATCCACAGCCTCTGAGCAGACAGATGGGGGTCCTCCCTGTCTTCTTTTTCCACCAGCAGGAAGGGCACCATGCCGTGGCGTTAATGACAGAGCAGAGTCGGTCCCCAGGTGGATCCTGTTTGCCTGCTTGTGGGTGCATAGTGAGATGACCCAGGGACTCTTTCATCTACAAAATGATGTGTTCAGGCTGTGATTGTGCCTGTGAGACACTGACTTCACTAGGGACAGATTAAGTTCACTCAAAATCATCCAATTTGGTTTAAGAGATATTTTCCATAAGACTCGGCACTCTGGAATCATTCCAGTAGTTACCAGAGGTTTATTTTTCCCAGATGAGCACCAGTGCGTATGTCCATCTCTGGAGAGTTATGTCACTAGAACAGAGATGATGCTCATCTGGAGTAGCTGATTGGTTTTACCAGATGTATGCCTGGAACCAGGATCCATCTAACAGAAACCCAAGGACAGCTGTCCTACTGAACCGTCAGAACAGATTAGACATGAACGAATGTGGTGCCCAAAACAGTAACTAACGCTAAACAATTGGTGGCTGTCTATTAATATATTTCCAAAGATTTTGTTGTCATAGAAACAAAACATCCACAGTTTTTTGGCACTGGGATAAACTTTTTTGGCTAGAAAATTGTATGCGGTGTGCAAGGTGGTCATAGTGGTCACTGCTCATGGTTAAATATTATATATATAAATAACAGTGACCTCAAAAATAGTACTGTCCTCTTAAGCTGCAAAAGCTTCACTTCTGGTTTGGAGTCATTCAACTAATGTGGTTGAACAAGCATTCACATAAAATTAGATTAGAAATGTCCAAGTCTGTCAGTTACAGCGGCCTTTTTTTAGGTCATACACCCTCAAACCTCCACCCAATCCCTATCCCCACCCACACCCTTAAGATTCTCTGTTCTGATTGTTTCAGCCTCTATCCTTCTCAGCTTTACACCAGGTGCTTTGATACACAGATGTACTAATCTTTAATTTCATACATTTTTTAACCACTTGAACTCAACAAACTAACTTAGAATGTATGTTTCAGTTTGTTTCTTCCTGCACAGTCCTTCGGGTAAATATTTAGCTGTCTCTGGATTCTTCTGTACACCAGCCCTGTTTTCAGCCATTTGCAGCATTGAACCAGGAAATACATATTCTAAAACAGTGTTATGGCACTGCTATTCTCTCACCAGCCCTGCATGATGGCATTTAGTGATCATATCATAGACACCCCATTAAGAGCCTCAGCAGCTGTGTTTCTCTTCACAAATCTTGACACTTAGCGACTGTACTGCAGTGGTCCAAAGTAGCAGCAGTTTAAGAAAACAATGTATTCATATTATTTGGACATATACTTGGTATTTATAGTGCTCCGACAGCAAACTGGTGTCCCTATCGGTACATTTCTCCTCAGCCTATATTGGTCATCTGCCACAGAAATAAATAAGTTTTTAAATCTGTGTTTTCAAAATATTTTGGCTTTGATTCGAGGACAATACAGGGCTAATCATGCTGGAATAAAAGGAGCGACATTATGATTAATCCAAATTTAGAATATTTTTCAAATTTGAAAGTTCAAAGGAAAGTTGTCTTTGAAAATGTACTTTGAATATGTTTTATTTTTCCCACACTCTACTGAATGAAAATTCACACTCGTCAGATTGACCCTCACCAACAACAATGGAACAACAGTGGCTCATCCTGTTGTGTTTCCTCTTAGTCGGAAAAGCCAGCTCATCAACTTCATATCACTGAATTATCACTCAGCCCTCCTATTATGGTGTGGGTCAGATTTACCCATGTCGAAGTTGAGAAATACTTGAAGCATAAAACATAAAAAATGTGAAATATTGACAGAAACTGATCTTGAGATTATTTGTGATCATGATGCACCATATTTGACGAAACTTATTACTGATTAAAACTGGATTGCATTTGGATTGCATTAGGATTATTTGTAGGGTTTTTATGCAAATGTGATCATGTGTGAAAATAACTCATCTGTCACTTTTCCCTGCGCTGCTCATTCCAGACAGGCATGGGCTCTGGTCTCAGTGGTAGATGGTGGTAACACATCCTGCACTGAGGATGTTAGGGAACATGAAAACCATGACACTGGAGGAAGAGCTCTGGCCAGACGCAACTACACCACGGTGAATGGAGTGGGCTTCTCAGTCACTGCATACAGCGAGTGGAGGAATGGTGAGAAACATTTAAAGATGGAATCAGCCCAAAACATGTTCAGTGTATGACAAATAGTTTAGTGATCAACCGTGGTAATGCTTGTTTCACATTTAATGTGTTAGTGTGCAGTCGTAGAGTTCAGTGCCATGGAAGATGTTGAGGTGAAATGTTTTTAAGGGGGAGGTGACAGTGTGAAGGAGGTTTACCACATGTCACCTGTCACATGTTTGACAGATGAATCCTCTGACCACAAGTGACATTCTAATGCTGCTAATTTTGTGCCTAAGTCATTATGGCAAATTGAGGCAGTTATTAGTTGTGTGTGCGTGTGTGGCTGTGTGGTTTGGGTGAAACAATAACAAACACTTTGTCATGTTTATTTATTGCAGCCATACATGCCTCACCTTGTTAAACACATTTGAACAGTGACTCAGGTTCATTGTGGAATGTGAAATGGAAAAGATTGTGTCATTACACTGTAATATATAATAGCTGTGTTTAATTGTTCCAGAAACACATACAGTTGATTCAGGATTGTGTCAAAATATCTCCCTTCCCCTGATCTTTTTACATTTCAAATTTCTTTTGAAAGAAATGCTTGACTCAAGTCCAGATTTGAGTCTTCGTCCTGACCAATTTGTCTGTCCAGTTTAATGAGATTTGGAATCAATACCAGGTGCCTTAGAATTCTGTGTTAGTGGGTATGAATGCTACTTTCATCTTAATTTGTTGAACTGATGGTGAAAAATGACAAAGCAGCTGCTTTTCAGACGTGCTGATTTACTTTGCATCAAATTGTCTTGTGCCTTTTGTTCCCTGTGAAGTGAAGTGTGAAGTGTTTTTCAGTTGTCATGTACTCCTCCCAGGTTTCCCCATCTCTGGCTTTCAAGTGGATGCTGTGGATCAGGTGGTGCTGAACCTGCAGGATGAAGTCCAGCAGACCTGGCAACCAGGATATCAGGTCGTTGTCGCCAGCACAGATTACTCCATGCACCAAGCAGAGGAGTTTGAGCTGCTGCCCTGCCCCCACTGTACCAGTAGGCAGGTCAGAATACAAGGTGAGTTTGGTTTCCTGCACCCATTCCTGTTCCTGTATGGGGCTGGCAGCATGTACTATCTCTAAAACCACAATGGGAGGCAGAGTGTTCAGCTACCAGGTACCAGGCCACCTATGGAACCACCTTCCAGTTGGGGTGGGTCCAGGAGGCCGACACGCTCTCTTTCTCTATTCAAGGACAGACTTAAGACTTTTCTCTGACAAAGCTTATATTTTGGAGTAAGTTAGTAAGGAAATGTAGTGGCCTTTAATTTAAAGATACAGAACGTTTCTCTTTGGAGCAGTTTCTTTAATTTATCTCCTCCCCTTTTGGACATTTCAGTGACTTCGATACTTGTAGCCTTAAGTTAGTTTGGGTGGCAACCGTGGTGCCACTTGTAAAGTTTTGCCATAGGGTAATCTTCATTTGTAGTACGAATTGTATATTTATGATCAGCTATTGTCTCTTTCAGTTTTATTTTTGTTCTTCCTACATAGACATAGTATAATAATATGAAAGTATATGAAAGTAGAAATGTTGCATACTATTAAAATGGTTGCTTTTCCCACACTTACACACTTTTGCTGGTGATTTCTGTCATATAGTGTATTATAGTGTCTCTTCTGCTTTATGTGGATGAGATGGAATAAAGTGTTCCTTCCATCTTTTGCATTTTTGAACAGCATCAGTCTGTCCAATTAGGAAATGACAAAGATTCTACCTTTGTGCTGCTCAGGGAAGCCTTTATACAGCCATGTAGGAGAGATCATAGACGGGGTGGACATGCGTGCTGAAGTGGCTTTGCTTTCAAGAAATATTCTCATCTATGGAGAGATGGAAAACTCCTGCTACGGAAACAATGTGTGCCAGTTCTACAGCCACGACACCTACGGAGGCCACATCAAGGTGTGTGTGTCATATTATTGGGCAGGCCCTTGCTTAGACTGCTTCATGCATGTTCATGTGTGTATGTATTACATTTTGGCAGTGTATCCTCTTTAAAGTTCACTATCTCTGCAGTCATGTGAGACGTAAATGTGTAAGACGTAAATGAGACGCATACCACTACTTTTGAGACTCCAATTCTTTCTGGCCTTCTCCTCTTTGTGTGTCTAACACATGCATAGTCCAAGTCTGAACTCTAGGTATCTAGACAACATTCCTTTGACACATGATTAGAACCTGTTCAGACCTGGTATTAAGATGTGTTCAGACTCTGAGCAGATCTCAATTAGTCTGTGTAGTACAAGTGTGATTGCACCCAGGATAGATTCAACGTTACATGATGAATGTCAGATGTAGATGTAGTCTGGTCACATGTTGCCACATTCCAACAGAGGTGTGACTGCAAGTATGTCCTGACCCACCTGAAAACACTTTATACTCACCTTACATCCGTTTACATACGTGTGGGCAGATACATTCCGTTCTTGTTGACAGATCATTATTAACATTAGCATAACTAGACAATGATTACACAATGTGTGAAGCTGTAAAAACCTACAGAGATACTTTGTATTAAAAAACGTCTTGGGTGATGGTCGTGATTTGGTTTGCATAAATCTACTAGAAGAAATAGTCACTGTCAATGACAGTGACCAGTCCAGGTTGCAGCTCCCCGTGGTAATTGAGTTGGGGAATAGTGGATGAAATTGATTCAATCTACTTTTTTTGTTTGTTTATTCTGTATTGGACTTCTCCTTTTTGATTTCGAACACATGTATTTGGTCTTTGCAAATGGAATTGTGTGTATTACTGCATCCCATCAGTCAGGCACCTTGCTGTGGGTAAAGAACTAATTGATAGTGCAGTGCTCCAGCATTCTATTTAAAATATAGTCTGTCTCACACAGCAGTGGATCTCTCTTGCACAATCACTTTCAACAGATCATGAATGAATCCAGAGCAACTTTAACTCTGTGTGTGGCTGATAAATAACCTGTCAGTGCAGATATACAAACTAGCTGGGCACTGCTAATGGAAAAGAAAAGTGAAATCCGATCCTGTGCTGACAGGAGATGCATGGATGCATGTATTTCGAGCTGTATGCCAGGCCTGGGCAGGCCCTAAACCCAGGTGTGAAATTATATTAACACTCGTTTTCTACTTTTTTAACTTCTTCTGAGCCAACTAAACTTAAAGCCCGGCCAGTGTAATTTATATGTTGTACCTGTTGTTGTATTCTTGTACGGCATACTTGAGTGCCTTGAAAGGCGCCTTAAATAAAATGTATTATTATTACCTGTTATAACTGTCTTCTGCTTTTCCTGCCCCTCTCCTACAACGCCAGATCTTTGGTAACTTCTCATCAGTGCATCTGTCCTATGTTGAGCTGAAGAACATGGGCCAGCAGGGACAAACAGGTCGCTACCCCCTCCACTTCCACATGTGTGGGGATGTTGACCAGAAAGGAGGCTACTGGGAGCCTACGTATGTTGATGGACTCTCCATCCACCACTCCTTCTCTCGTTGTCTTACCATCCACACCACCAACGGTTTGCTGGTTAGTAGCACTTTAAACATGACTAAAGATTATGACGACATGTTTGTTCCTCATAACATGTTCCTACTTTTGATATAGATCATTTTTATTACACTACAAAAATCACATGTTCACATCACAATGTCTGTATGTTTGTGGCCTGTGAAATGGAATTTACATGGCATTTTAGACAACATTGTTGTCTGTTGTTTCCCAGCAGCACAGAGAACATATGAGTTATCTCTGGTGTGTCCCACATGTCCTGAAAACAAGTTTCCTGTGTGGGAAAGATTCCTAAAAATGGAACAAAAGCACACTAATTTATTTGTGTCATTTGGATAGTTTTCATTAATTCATTCGTCAGTCTCAGTTTGGATGTTCACTTCGGACTAAGCTGTATAGCTGATTTATCAGCACTATCAGGATCTGTATTCAAGAAAGTGAGGATGTTTTTGTATATGATGGTTGTGGCCATCACCTATTATGGAACCATCAATGTACCGTATCTGCCTCTGCCAATAAGGATTAAGTAAGAATCCTCACCCAGATCCTTCTGTTTTCTCTCTGAGCAGGTAAAGAACACGATCGGCTATGACACACTGGGCCACTGTTTCTTCCTTGAGGACGGCATTGAGCAGCGCAACACTTTCTACCACAACCTTGGCCTGCTCACCCGCCCTGGGTCTCTGCTGCCCACTGATCGCAATGAGACCCTCTGCCTCAGCATTAAGGACAAGGTCTACGCGGGGTACACTCCTTCACCCAGCACAGAGTGCAAGTAAGAGATTGGGATACGAACCATGCTATGCTCCAGTATCCAGAGATGACAACACACAACAGATAGAGGATGACATAAATGTCCTAATGTCTTTACTGGCGTCAGGCAGGTCAAGAATTTAGGACGTGGACCTAATAAAACTGTATTGTTATCAAGGGAAGATAGACTTTATTGTTCCTGAGGGTGAAATCACCTTGGGCAGTATTACTTCTTAAAGTAGCAATCAACTTTGAATCCTTATGTAAGTCGGGATTGACCTGGTTGTGTGTTGACAGGAGGTGTCACAGGAGGTTTAAGTAAACAGTAAGATAAGATACTAAATTTGTGACAGGCAGCAGCAGAAGGAAATGTGAAGGGAGCTTGTATTTACCGGGGTCAGTGGTGACTTCAATGTTTTTTGAGATATACACCCAGTAGAATTAATTTAGTGGTTTTGCCCACCACAGAACACCTGACATATGTCTGTTGAAGTAGCAGCATTGTTAAGGAGTGAAAAAGGGGGGGTTGTTCTGTTTAATGTATATCAGCTCTAATGCCAACAAAGTGGATTTATGCAAAATATCCGCTCAGCTTCAGTGGCCATTGTCTGAAAACCACAGCAACACAGAGAAACTCACATCACCTGCGACAAAAAATCTCTGACTCTGGAGTCTGTGCAGGATAGTGTCCATGTGAGAGACACTGCAGAGAGTCAGCGTGTCAGACAAATGTGTGTGAATAGACAGAGCTGTCAGGGCAACGACTTCTACTGATTCCATTGTCTGATTTTATGACATGTTCTACTCTTTCTACTGTGTTGCTGCTGTATTGTCAATTGTATTGTTGTGTTGTCACAATTGTTGAATTGTGTGTTTGATTTCCAGGGCAGTTTCAACATTCTGGATCACCAACCCCAACAACAACCTTATCAGCAATGCAGCTGCTGGTTCACAGGTAATAACAGCAGTGTTATGTAAGAAAATCAGTTTAAAATCACTCTGCAAATGATTCATAAAAACTGGATTACTGAAAGATCAGTTCCCCGTTGAACTCCAGTAAAGCCAAACTGCCTCTTGTGTTCTTGACCTTCACAGAATGAAGCTTAATCATGTTCATGCCTATAACAAAGTAATCCTTTTAATAAAATAGGATTTCAGAGTCTTCAATGTCTGATCTCTAATTCAAGCGGGGATTCCTAATGTGAGTCTCTTCTCATTAAACATTGTGGTCTGCTGGGAAATGAGTCTTTTGTTTTGGTGACTCAAGCCCTTCACCTGGATCGATCACGTTCAGATGAGCCCAGAAAATGAAAAAAACTCTCTGTACCATCCACAATCTTGCATTGTCATCTTACTTCTAAACATTTCCCTCTTGTTCCAGGATGCCGGTATTTGGTTTGTGTTCCACAGCTCCTCCACCGGAGACTCCCATGGGCTGGTACCAGAGACAAAGGCAGAACTCACTCCCCTGGGGATTTTCTACAACAACCGTGTTCACTCAAACTTTAAGGTATCGTCAGTGTCTCATCTATCAATCAGCTTCATCTCTGTTTTATCAAGACAAGAGAAACATAATATTTATAGCTAACTAGCAAAAGCGCTGCGTGTAACTGTGTACTCGCTCAGTTGATTGCTGCCGTGTGGAGGCATACGCGCACACACGCACATGAGGGGGCTCTACAATAGCCCTCTCTGTTGTGCAGTGACAGAAGTCAGGCAGGTGAACTGTAAGTTCTCTGTCCAGGTTGACCACAGCAGCCTCTCTCATAGAGGAAGGAGCCCTGTGGTTTAAGACTATACCTCAGTCATACCTCAGGATCAACTCCTAGTAAAGGCTTCCATGTTTCCACCCACACAAACTAATCTCCACATGTTATGACGCATGCCCAAACACATTATAAATGATTCACAGCAAATCTGCTTTCCTTTCCTCTCCATTTTTTTAGTATGCTGTACAACACTGATTCTCTCTGTTGGCCATGGATTTAAACTTAGTATGTTTATTATGGCCTGTGGTTCCTCACTGTAAAATACACTTGTCGTCTTGCCAGTTCAACACACATGGGTCTGAGCCTGGTTTTTAAGTCCTATGCACAGTTTTGAGAAATGCAGTCACACTTTCACCTCCCCAGGCTGGGCTGTTCATTGATAAAGGAGTGAAAACCACCAATGCCAGCGCAGCTGACCCCCGAGAATACCTGTGTCTGGATAATAATGCCAGGTGTGTATGCCGTTCATCTTTGTACTTTTAGTTTGCAGTGCATTTTGAGGAAACTACAGTCCACATTTTCACTCTGCAAGCGTCTTGCCGTAAATATGAAACCATATGTGGCTCACTGATGTATTTGTTTAGTCATGCTGTCCATACCTGTGTGAATGAATTTATTTATAGCTTCCCACCATATCGTATGTCTTCTACGATGTAGCCATTGACTGGGGGAGATGGATGGCATTTTGACGACATTTGCATTTTAGTGGTGGGTCTGGCAGGATTTGTGTTGACAGAGAAAATAAGGTTTTGCAGATAGTGCCCACACAGCAGCTCCCTACCCTACTCCCTACAGCTCAAGTAGATGGAAAAAAACGTGTTTGCTGAGAAGCTGTTAAAATATGTGCTCAGTATTATTGCTGAGAGAGAGAGAGAGAGAGAGAGAGAGAAAGAGAGCTGTTCTTGTAATTGTTCAATGCAATTATTTCTTGATGAGTTTGATCCTGTCCTCCTTTGATGTCACTATAACAGGTTAAATTGTCCACTTTGGTCCATCGGATTATCCAAAGCATACAAACACACTCCTTGTGCAATCCAGTCTGAACACACACAAAATGAGAATGGAATGTAGCTTAGGCCAAAAGCATTTGTACACCCATACGCTCTACTCTACCACTACCTTCAGGGCAAAGTGTAGAAGGCATTGAGTCGTGTACTCCAGGGTTCAACAATGGGGCTGTTGCGTTTACAGATGGTTTTCAGCAACACTGATCATTCATAACCCACCAAAACATTATTTAAATCAGTTGAACCTGTGTGTTTACTTTTCTTGCTGATGAATACTTTTGGTCAGTAATAGGGATTTGATTTTCTCTTTTTTCTCTTTCAGATTCCGCCCTCACCAGAATGCGGACCCAAGCCTCCCCCGGATGGCTGCGGTTATTGACACACTAATCTCATACAAGAACAATGACTTAGGAGCATGGATACGTGGTGGTGACATCATTATCCAGAACTCTGGGTGAGGCGACTTATCACCCAGTGTCTATAGAGATGTTGAACTGGAATGGTGAACATGCAGAGGCAATTCCTCTGAGACTGCAAGGGAAATGTGTTGTAGAATGCCATAAAGTAAAAATTAGAAACAGACATTTCGTGCCACTGTTGTTTGTTTATTTATTGCATTCTCTGAACAGCTTTGCAGACAATGGAGTGGGACTGTCGTTTGCCAGGTATGTGCTCACAAGTTGATGAAAGATTCCGAAGCATCAGCACTTATGTTAATTTTTACTATAATCTAAACAAATTCAAATTATTATTGTTATTGTTATATACTGTATAAGAGAGTGAGCAGATACAAAAGAGTGTTCTGGACAAGAGGAACCAAGCCGAGATAGAGATATAAAGGGAAAAAAACCTCTTAAATTCTTATAAATATATAAAAAAAATAGACAAATAAAGACATAGAAAAAAATGAAACAAAGTGTCACTTGTAGAAATTCTACATTAGATGATGATTGATGGTCATTTAGAATGTCTTACACTTTCTTATGGCCCTTTTCCCCAGTGATGGCAGCTATCCGAAGGACGAGGGTTCCAGTCAGGAAGTGAAACAGTCTCTTTTTGTGGGTGAAAGCCGAAACAGAGGGACGAATGGAGGACAGAATAAATACTGGGGGTTAGGAGGCCCAGATGGAAAGATGAGGACTCTTCCTAGAAACAGGTGAGAGGGCACACACGGGAAAAAGAAGTCTTTTTTGTTTATGAAATGCATGGAATGGTGTGAGAAGAGCTGGCAGAGAAAAGCTGCTGGGAAAAACAAACAAGGAAGAGCGAGCCAGAGAGGCGCTTCAGCAGATGGACACATGAAACTGCCACTTAGCTTTATGGAGTTGTGAAAGGAAGTTGTGTGTTTTCTGACTTTTTGCAGCACTGACATTGCTTATAAAAGCATTACTCATTGTCACATGTTGATTATTTAAGCATGTATGGATTCTCTATTCTCTGTTCTCTACTCATTTTCTTTCTGTGGTTGAAATGATTTAAGATGAAGACTGTGAGTCTTTGGTGGGATTCTCATTAGCAGGTTTATAGAAACGACATCCTGCCAGACAGTGAACATTTCAGTCAAGGGCAGAATTCAAACCGTATGTCCTCTTCATCTCCTCACAACTCTCCCTGTCCTGTGTTTCATTACAGACATGTTATACAAGCGGAAGGTCGCAGCCTTTGTGCACAGATTAATAGCCTTGTTCTAGACTTTGTGACCACATGATGACATCTGACTCAGTCTGTCGTCATCACAGTTTTTGCCAGAGCAGCTGCTTTTCTCTCCAGGGACAAGAAATGTATCATTTATTTTAATACAAGTCCATAAGGTGTTACTCATAGCTAGTATATAATGATTTTCATTGGACCTATTTAGAGTTACTGAGGAAAACTTTCTCAGTAACCCAATTTTTGTCTTATTACAAGAACACCAGTTCACTTTTTCATGCATGCAGCTGTTGTACAACATGAGTTAGCTTAAACTTTAGTGTAAACTGTTTTCTCTTCCTCACACACTAATGAGCAGCATTGTCACAGCACACATTGGTCTTTATAAAGACGGAAGAGGACACACTTTTATTCACCCCTGAGGGAGAATTCCTGCTTTGACCCATCAGGGGTGAACACACACACAGACCCTCTGTGCTGTAACCCATCTACTCCACACACATGTACTGTTGTTGGTTTTCCTGCCTTGTAAAGGGTTATCCCTCCTCCTCCGTAGGACATTTCCAATCCGGGGCTTCCAGATCTATGATGGTCCTGTGCGACTCATGCAAAGCACCTTCCGTAGTTTTATCCCCACGCCAGAGCGTTATACCACCGCAGTGGGATTCAGCCTGAAGAACACCTGGCAGCTCACTCCACGCAACAACATGTCCCAGCTCAGCTTTCACAGCACTGTAAGTATGCACTGAGATTTCATCAGGGCTGAGCAATGAGCATTTAAATTTTTTTTTTTCCAATGAAAAGGGCTCCGAACATCACCAGTGATAACCAATGACATAATAAGATTCTTTCAAACTTATTCAGACCCAATGTTTCACATACAAAGCACATTTGCCTTTGTCTTAGCGTGCTTCACCAGTGATCCAGGAAATACCCCCTTGGTTCAACGTGTGTTGTAATCAAATCTAATTATTGGATGATTGATCAATAATCATTCACAAATGTCAACACTCTGTTTCTCTGTGGAGCATTAGGACTGGAATTTACATGATAACTTTAAGTTAAAAGGTTCCTAAATGTGCCTTCTTTAATCCATGTTAGTTCTCTCTTTGTTGTTTTGTACCACATGTTTTGTTTTCAGTGAATACTTAAGCTGTGTAGTACTTTAGGAACTCAGCAGATGCCATTTCTGAAGGTCAGCAGATGAAGTGAAAGGACAGAGGCTTTAGTGAAACAAGAAAACACTGATGCCCTCTAGTGGTTAGTAGGTTCATGTGTTATAAGCCTGGTTCTCTATTCAATTTGTCTGTTTATCTTCAGTGTTTAATACTTTATCAGCTTATTAGAAAAAACTGATAAAGCAAGAATTGAATTCATAAACAACCTCATATTTTATTGGTAAATTGAAATTTTCTGAGGTAATTTCAATTGGGTATCATAGGGACTCAATTTTTATGATTAGATGGTCACACTTTCACACAATGTGGAGTGAAATGTGTTCACGGTGGGTTTGAGCTCTGATGGACGGTTCATGACATTAGTTAACTGTTAACGAGTCAACAAATCATGTTCTTTCACACTGTGCAGAAATGTGTATGGTGGCATTCATGATACATTCCACATATAATATTTTCAGGTGGGTCTGCGGACGTTTTTCGGGCGCCCTGGGCAGTGGTTCGAAGAGAATGACATGGATGGTGACAAGAACTCCATCTTCCATGATGTGGATGGGTCGGTGACAGGCTACAAAGACACTTATGTGGGCAGAGCAGACAACTACCTGATTCGACATCCCGCCTGTGTCAGCGTGTCCCAGTGGAACGGAGTGATCTGTAGCGGGCGCTATTCTCAGGTGAGGAAACAGGGTCCCAGGTTTTCCAACTCTGGGTTTTTGCCCTTTCTGATAGAATAAATGTATCAGTCACTCCTCATCTGGTGTTTTGTTCAGGTGTACATCCAGACGCAAGGAGCTCCCAGTCTCACTCTGTCCATCAACAGAGACGAATACCCCACAGCTCCTCTGGTGCTGAGGGGGATCAACAGCCAGGGGGTGCTGTCACAGCAGTACCAGCCCATCCTGATGATGAGCAAGAGCTACACTCTGCACTGGAGCGGACCTGCACCCAGAGAGGTCGTCCTCTCCCTCATTAACTTTGACAAGTGAGTCACCAGAACGGTTTGTGTGTGTGACGTGAAAGCAGAGTGTCTCTGCTTCATCACAGACAGGAAACGATGAATTCTGATTTCTGATTTTCTTCTACTCTCTGCTCCAGAGATGACTGGGTGCTGGTTGGAGTCTGTTACCCATCTGACACCACATTTCAGGTCATGTCTGACATCAACGATCGACAAAGCAATACTTTTGATGACATCGTGGACTATGGCCCTGTGGCGTCCCTCACAGAGCTGGAGAGGAAACAGTTGGAGAGAAAGTACTTCTTTGACCAAACTGCTGGGTGAGAGAATAAAAACAACCCTGATACTTTTCACCTTTATAACTGTGACATGCTATCCTGGAAAACACTAGCACCAACGGGGGCATATCAGAATACCACTGCACGCAACTGACCGATCACAGCAAGATCACGTAATCAGACCAAAGCAAACGAGTCAGTGGCACAGTTTGTTTTGGAGGAGAGTTGAAGAGTTTGATGGCGAGATGGCTTTGTAATAGAAATGGAGTCCTTTACTTGTCTTGGAAAGACAATTAAAATGTCCACTCTTCATCTCTCAGCCCGCCTACGTACAGGTAGATCGATGTGATTGGTTTCCCAAATACATAGTTAATGAGCTTCAGCAGCTCGTTAGACCTAGCTTCCGAGCCTAGAAATCTAGACGCCCCCCAGCAGGCCAATTTAATTTGCAGCTGGGGTGGGGGGTGGAGGGGTGTCTAGAAACTCTTTGTCAGCTTGCGAGCTGTAAACTCTAGTCGGGCCAGTCACATCGTGTATAGTCAGTGGCTTACCCTAATGATGACTGAGTTCTGACGGTTCCCCGTGTCGTCCGTGCTGCTCTGCTACATGTAAATAAAGAAGATGGCCGACAGACGCTTTGGCCTCGACTATGAATGATTTCTTCAGCTTCTCCACAAGCTACGTCGCTCTGACTACGTCACCGTCTTCGTTATCCTAATGCATGCAGAGGGACTTTGATAGACATCTGTTAATCCCACCTGTTGGATTGCGCCCTGCAGACCCTCCTACAGAGTACATCGGAATCTGCTGGTGGTCGCTCCAGATAGAACTGAAATATTTCTGTATGTTGAGAAAAGCTTGAAGCTCAGCTGAGTTTTTTGCTGACACAAAGTTACATGAATGCTGAAGGAAATTTTAACGCTATTAACTTTTTTTTATACCCCCTCCCCATGACAACAGCCTGTTGTGGTTCTACCTTCGGGCCCGACATAGCCGCGACGGTCACAGCTACTGTTCAGTAAAAGGCTGTGAGAGGGTGAAAGTGACAGCCTCCACGTCCTCCAAACAGACATGTAACTGCACGACCAAGGCCTACCCCAAGTACACAAAACCCCCCACTGCGGCGGTGCCAATGCCGGCGCTAAACGCAGACGCCTGCGAAGACTGTGGGGCGACACAGGTTTGTGCTGCAACGTCAGGCCAGCTGAACCCCTAAGTGTCAACCAACAGTACTTGTACTGTGTCTTCCCAGCTGGTGTTTTCCAGCGAGCCGTGGACGTCCCACCTCCAGACACAGGTCAAGTCCCTCAGCATCTCAGAGCAGCAGAGAGGAGACAACAGCTCCTTCATCACCGTGAGCACCTTCTGTCCGTAGACACAATTTGGACACGTAAGAGGACATGGCTGTAACTTGTCCCTCATGCCCCCCCACATCCCCCGTTGCCTGTCAGGTGAATGAGGTCATGATGCCCTTCTCTCAGCCGGGTTATTTCCTGGTCTCTGTGGACGCCTGCTCTGGCAAAGTCACCAAAAAAAACGCATTTGCCAAGATGGATGCCAAGATGATGCAGTACTTAAAAAGTGGAATACCAAACAGGTAAGCAGGGGAACCAACGATGTACAAATACTGTTTGACATGGATTTATTTATCGACTAGTCGGTGCTCCTGAACAGGTCGATAGTGCTCATGGCGACACGCGGTCAGCCAGAGGGCCTGCTCGCTGTAGCTCCATATCTTGTCTCCTTTGGTTTGGCTAAAGCTGCTGATCTGTACGGGAAAGGTAAATGGTACTTTACGTACTCCTGTCTTACTACTAATTATGTCAGGGAGGGGTCTTATTTTATGTCTCTGTCTACCCACAGAGAGTCTGGCACTTTGGGGCTTCCAGGGCGGCTCCTCACCACCACCGTGGGTCTTGCTCCTTGCAGGTCATGGGGATGAATTCCTGGGGCTGCAGGAGCGCTACTTACCCCTTAATCTGGAAGCTTACGGCTGTTCACCACCTGCAGCTCAAACACGCAAAGATCTGGAGCTGCTAAAAAAAGCCACAGGACTACAATGACCAATGTGAACTGTACAACGTACCTCCCCAAAACACAAACACACACAACCAGCTGATGAATGTGAACTGCTGAACCTTTAATTTATTTAACAAGAG